>VMBQ01002104.1:22500-86246 GCA_007657795.1 Dreissena rostriformis | reverse complement strand
CAACTATTTGTTACACATCAACCGAAACTGGTGACTCGAGGATACAATGCAAAATAGTATAAACCAGACCATTCGTATCACCGCATGTGTATTCGTCATTGTATGGAAAATGTTATAAAGAACGTCGAAAATAAAAAAATAAATAATTAAAATCGACGAAAAATACTGTATCCGAAAAAAGAATGTCCGAAAGATGTACGTGTTTTGCACATGAAATAAAATGTGCATATCGTTTAATTTCAGACAATGAAAACAAGTTTCCTAGCAAATACGTAATAAATAGATAATTTTGTTAGCATATTGCTTTACATTTTATGCTAAGCAGATAGTGCAGTGCTTTACTTTACAAATTGTTGTTTGCAAATCGATCGCTTAAAATATTTGTTTGAGATGGCGGACATTGTAAGATTTTCGGAAAGTAGCGAGGATTTTTCGTCAGTTACCGTTCATGTCCGCGCCATCACCAGCCAATCAAAAATCAATAAATGAAAAACCTGGCACAATCGGTACCGAGCGAAAATTTCCGGAATGCCGAGGAAGCTTTAACTATAGGAAGCTATTTCGGACATGTTACTAAGTTCGGACACGAAAAAAGCACTCGACCGATCGGGCTACCGGCTTGGAATTTTCACTCGACCGACGCAAAAATCAATCGACTCGGTCGTCGGTCGAGTGGGTTACGTCCAAGACTGGATTACTGGAAGTTTGGATGTCTGATTTCAGGATAATCATGGACAACTGACAGTTTTCATGTCTGATTGCAGTGTTGTCATGGATAACTGGCAGTTTCGATGTCTGATTTCAGGATTATCATGGACAACTGACAGTCTACATGTCTGATTTCAGGATTATCATGGATAACTGACACTTTTCATGTCTGATTTCAGGATTATCATTGATAACTGACAGTTTTCATGTCTGATTATAGGATAATCATGGACAACTGACAGTTTTCATGTCTGATTTCAGGATTATCATGGATAACTGACACTTTTCATGTCTGATTTCAGGATTATCATTGATAACTGACAGTTTTCATGTCTGATTATAGGATAATCATGGACAACTGACAGTTTTCATGTCTGATTTCAGGATTATCATGGATAACTGACAGTTTTCATGTCTGATTTCAGGATTATCATTGATAACTGACAGTTTTCATGTCTGATTATAGGATAATCATGGACAACTGACAGTTTTCATGTCTGATTTCAGGATTATCATGGATAACTGACAGTTTTCATGTCTGATTTCAGGATTATCATTGATAACTGACAGTTTTCATGTCTGATTATAGGATCATCATAGATTACGGACAGTTTTCATGCCTGATTTCAGTATCATCATGGATAACTGACAGTTTTCATGTCTGATTATAGGATCATTATGGATAACAGACAGTCTACATGTCTGATTTCAGGATAATCATGGACAACTGACAGTTTTCATGTCTGATTTCAGGATAATCTTGGACAACTGACAGTTTTCATGTTTGATTTCAGGCTAATCATTGACAACTTACAGTTTTTGGTCTGATTACAGTGTCATCATGGATAACTGGCAGTTTCGATGTCTGATTTCAGGATAATCATGGACAACTGACTGTCTACATGTCTGATGTCAAGATAACCATGGATAACTGACAGTTTTCATGCCTGATTTCAGGATTATCATTGATAACTGACAGTTTTCATGTCTGATTTCTGGATTATCATTGATAACTGACATTCATGTCTGATTTCAGGATTATCATGGATAACTGACAGTTTTCATGCCTGATTTCAGGATTATCATTGATAACTGACAGTTTTCATGTCTGATTTCAGGATTATCATGGACAACGGACACTTTTGATGTCTGATTTCAGGATTATCATGGATAACTTACAATTTTCATGCCTGATTTAAGGATTATCATTGATAACTGACAGTTTTCATGTCTGATTTCAGGATAATCATGGACAACTGACAGTTTTCATGTCTGATTATAGGATCATTATGGATAACTGACAGTTTTCATGTCTGATTTCAGGATAATCGTGGATAACTGACAGTTTATATGTCTGATTATAGGATCATTATGGATAACTGACAGTTTTCATGTCCGATTGCAGTGTCATCATGGATAACTGACAGTTTTCATGTCTGATTTCAGGCTAATCATGAACAACTGACAGGTTTCATGTCTGATTGCAGTGTCATCATGGACAACTGACAGTCTACATGTCTGATTTCAAGATAACCATGGATAACTGACAGTTTAATGTCTGATTCCAGGATAATCATAGACAACTGACTGTTCATGTCTGATTTTAGGATCATCATGGTTAACTGACCGTTTTCTTTTCTGATTTTATGATTAAATTGGAAAATGACAGTTTTAATGTCTGATTTCAGAATCATCACTGATGGCTTGAAGTACTCCCTTGCCACGGGTAACTGGGGAGACCAGAAGAAGGCCCATCAGGCCCGTGCTGGTGTATCTCAGGTGAGTGGGTATACAGGTTTCTCATTAGGCAGGGCTGTTTCAGGAATACAACATTTGCTTGTCGAGAGGATAACTTTCAGACTATTTAAGCATATAACGTGAAACTAGTTTGATGGTTCTCATTGGAAGGAAGAGCTTTGCAGAAGAATGATAACTCTGAATTATTACAGGCAGTTAATTTTAATAGACAGGGTCATTGCCAGGCTATTTTCTTTAGTCTGGGCTCAACATACACTAGTATACTGAACTGACACTTTATGAACTGTCAAGCTGTCAAGGACATACAACTTTTATCTATATCAAATTCAAGTGAACATTTGCCTTAAACAGGAGATAGAAAGCCTATATTTGAATCCACAACAGTCAATTAAAAACACTGCAATCATAGCAATTACAAAACATTGCTCTAAAAAAAAAAATCTCCTTGAGTATTAGAATCTCCTGCAAATTATCTTTATCTCCTGCAGGTGTTGAACCGACTGACATTCGTGTCCACACTGTCTCACCTGCGTAGACTCAACTCCCCGATCGGTCGCGACGGTAAACTGGCCCGCCCCAGACAGCTCCACAACACCCTCTGGGGCATGATTTGTCCTGCAGAGACACCAGAGGTGAGTACCGGGTTTTCATTTGCCTGGAACTTTTGAGTTAGGCTCTGGAAAAAACGGGCTTATCAGCACAGGCTAATCGGGGACAACATTTTCTGCCTGAACTGAATTTTTGGTAAGAAGAGACTTCCTTTAAATGGAAAATAACATAAATTCAGAAAGTGTCGTCCCTGATAAGCCCGTGTGGACTGCACAGGCTTATCTTGGACGACACTTTACGCACATGCATTAAGCCCCGTTTTTCCATAGCGCTGCTTATTTATTGGTTGGTGCCAAGGAAAAGACCAATTATCAAATGACATAGTGTTTACTTAAGGATCGATAGGGTCTGGAATGCTTCATAAGGATAATAAGAAACAGTATGTAGCCACCTGGGCTCAATTTCTGGAACATTCTTAACTTTTCTCACAATCTGAAGTATGTTTTCAGCGATTTTTTTCCTTCTGTATAAAACTGAACATTTCAAGCCAAATGCATGTTAATGAATAATTGAATTGGTTTGTCCAATTTTTACGAAGCCATTTAAAAGACCCATAATTCCCAATCTGAAGATTTTACAACACAAATTTTAAGGTTTTCGTGCTATTTTTTTCCAATTGGTACGGTATCAGTACTTTTCCCAATTGAGCAAAAAAAAAATCTGGTTTTGTCTATCTGACATACAGGGTGGTGCTGTAGGCCTGGTGAAGAACCTGGCCCTGATGTCCTACATCTCTGTAGGCTCCCAGCCGTCGCCCATCTTGGAATTCNGATCGATAGGGTCTGGAATGCTTCATAAAGATAATAAGAAACAGTATGTAGCCACCTGGGCTCAATTTCTGGAACATTCTTAACTTTTCTCACAATCTGAAGTATGTTTTCAGCGATTTTTTTTCCTTCTGTATAAAACTGAACATTTCAAGCCAAATGCATGTTAATGAATAATTAAATTGGTTTGTCCAATTTTTACCAAGCCATTTAAAAGACCCATAATTCCCAATCTGAAGATTTCACGACACAAATTTTCTCAATTTCAAGGTTTTCGTGCTATTTTTTTCCAATTGGTACGGTATCGGTACTTTTCCCAATTGAGCAAAAAAAAAAATTGGTTTTGTCTATCTGACATACAGGGTGGTGCTGTTGGCCTGGTGAAGAACCTGGCCCTGATGTCCTACATCTCTGTGGGCTCCCAGCCGTCGCCCATCTTGGAATTCTTGGAGGAATGGAGTATGGAGAACCTGGAGGAGGTGGCACCCTCCTCCATCGCTGAGTAAGTGGTCACCAGAGTTCCCTCTGTCTCAAAGTTTCTTTAGTTAAATTAACAGTAGAACACATATATTCTTCACATTTTATCAGTTTTATGAGGTGTTATGCAGAAAAAGTAATAGCCATATGGAAATTTCTTGAGCCAAATTTTCTAATTTGTAGCCATTTGCTTATTTGGTTATCACCAGGGGGGATAACCAAGCACGTGGGGTGTAACTCTGACAGGGTGGGGGTCTCAATGACACACGGAGTTTTAAAACACGGATAGTTGGGAAAATAACTCCAACTCATGGGGAGTATAACTCTTAACACAAAGGGATGTAACTCTTACAGATGGATTTAACGTCGACACAGAGGTGAATAACTCATAAACAGCAATATAACTTGGACACAGAGGGATATTACTTGCCTAAAGACCAATCAAACATTGATACAGTGATATCAATCAAGACGCAAGAGTGTTATAAAGTGGACACAGGGGGATATGGGGACTTGAACATGTGGGGTAGCACTCAAACACAGGGGTGTGTAACTTGGACACAGGGGGACCAAACTTTGAAATAAGAAGGGTTATAACTTGGATTCAGGGTCACTATAACTCGAAAACTGGGGGATATACAATGTAACTCAAACACATGGGGATACATCTCGATCATGGAGATATAACTCCAAAACAAAGAGGTGTAACTAGGACACATGGAGATATAACTCCAACACAGGTATATTTTTGGCCCTGATTATTTCTTGTCTTGTTATATTTATTATTTTTGTTCAAGCCTAACTCCGCTTTTCCAATTTATCATGAATTCAAACTAATTAATATTGTCCCAACACCTTTTTGAAATGAAACAATTTTGAACACACACATTTGCTAATTACACACAAATATTTTCTAAATAACTTATGTTTCTGATTTAAAATTTCATTGACTTATGTTTTATAAAATTGCATGTTTATTGCCAAAATGTGTTGGAAAGGAGAATTTATATGCCTTGGTATTTACCTATCTGTATTCAATTTGAATAACCTTCCCTCGCCCCTTTCCAGTGCAACGAAGATCTTTGTGAATGGCTGCTGGGTGGGCATACATCGAGACCCTGAGCAGCTAATGTCTACACTGAGGAAGCTTAGGAGAGAAATGGACATCATTGTGTCCGAGGTATGAGACATTCTCAGTTGAAAATTGATCCAGTTGCCAAATGTACACCAATGTGTTTTTTCAACATTGTGGGAATGGGGCTGTGGCCCTTGGGATTGGGAAAATCGTGTTGTTTTGACTGAAATTGGGAAATTTAGATATTTTTAATATTGCTTTCAAACACTATAAAATTGAGAATAAAAGTGTTTTTGACATTGTATTTGCCAAGGCTCAAATCATAAAACTCCATAGAAAGATAAAATAAAAAAAATAAAAAAATGAATTTTTTTTTAACGTGCAATTGCCAATTTTAGGCACTTTTCTGGAAAAGTATATAATTGTTAGATTGGTAAAGGGGCCGAATTTCGACCAAAATGTTTACAAAAAAAAAGCAAAAAAAAAAACAATGTACACTACATGTATACAGCTATAAAGCATTGATTACGTCATTGAACTTAACAGTAATGTTGCAGATGTTAATGATCAGACACAGAAATCATTATCTACGCTATATAGCTATAAAGTCTTGATAACATTGCAGTAACACCCATATAACATTGCAGGTTTCCATGATCAGGGATATGAGGGACCGTGAGATCAGGATCTATACGGACGCTGGCCGCATCTGTCGCCCCCTGCTCATCGTGGAGAACCAGAAACTGCTGATCAAGCAGAGTCATATCAAACAGCTTAAGCAGAGAGAGTACAACAACTACAGGTTATTAACACTCTANTAAATAACTTATGTTTCTGATTTAAAATTTCATTGACTTATGTTTTATAAAATTGCATGTTTATTGCCAAAATGTGTTGGAAAGGAGAATTTATATGCCTTGGTATTTACCTATCAGTATTCAATTTGAAAAACCTTCCCTCGCCCCTTTCCAGTGCAACGAAGATCTTTGTGAATGGCTGCTGGGTGGGCATACATCGGGACCCTGAGCAGCTTATGTCTACACTGAGGAAGCTGAGGAGAGAAATGGACATCATTGTGTCCGAGGTATGAGACATTCTCAGTTGAAAATTGACCCAGTTGCCAAATGTACACCAATGTGTTTTTTCAACATTTTGGGAATGGGGCTGTGGTCCTTTGGATTGGTAAAATCGTGTTGTTTTGACTGAAATCGGGAAATTTAGATATTTTTAATATTGCTTTCAAATACTATAAAATTGAGAATAAAAGTGTTTTTGACATTGTATTTGCCAAGGCTCAAATCATAAAACTCCATAGAAAAATAAAAAAAAATAAAAATAAAAAATAAAATAAAAAAAATTTATAGTGCAATTGCCAATTTTAGGCACTTTTCTGGAAAAGTATATAATTGTTAGATTGGGAAAGGGGCCGAATTTTGACCAAAATGTTTGCAAAAAAAAAGCAAAAAAAAACAACAAAAAAACAATGTACACTATACAGCTATAAAGCATTGATTACGTCATTGAACTTAACAGTAATGTTGCAGATGTTAATGATCAGACACGGAAATCTTTATCTACGCTATACAGCTATAAAGTCTTGATAACATTGCAGTTACACCCTGATAACATTGCAGGTTTCCATGATCAGGGATATGAGGGACCGTGAGATCCGGATCTATACAGACGCTGGCCGCATCTGTCGCCCCCTGCTCATCGTGGAGAACCAGAAACTGCTGATCAAGCAGAGCCATATCAAACAGCTCAAGCAGAGAGAGTACAACAACTACAGGTTATTAACACTCTAAATGCCACATTTGTGTCGTGTTCTGAGAAAACTGGGCAAAATGCGTGTGCGTAAATTGTCATCCCAGATTAGCCTGTGCTAAATGGTGTCTCTTCTTAGCGAAAATCCAGTTTAGGCGGAAAGTGTCGTCCCGGATTAGCCTGTGCAGACTGCACAGGCTTATCTAGGAAGACACTTTACGCACAAGCATTTTGCCCAGTTTTCTCAGAACACGACAAATTTATTGCACAATCTTCATGAAACTTGATAGGAACATTTTCCCCAATGTTATCATAGCCAAGTTCAAACCTGAGTTGCAAGGGTCAAAAACTAGCTTGTGAACAATTTTAAACCAGATTTATTGCCTCATCTTCATGAAACATGGTATGAACAATTTTCCCATTGATATCTCGGACGAATTCGATAGTGGGTCATGTGGGTTAAAAAACTAGGTCATAAAGTCAAATTGTATTTTTTTTTAAACCTTGTGAACACTGTAGAAGTTACATGTATTTGCCCAATCATAAAATAAAACTTGCTCTAAACATTTCTTCTAATGATTTCTCCAATGAGTAATATATGGTTCTTGTTCATTAAAAAAAAAATGGCAGCCATGAGGTATAGGCAGTTTTCCTTATTTGGCTATAATAAAACGATTTGAACACCTAGACGTAACATTTTGTACCCATATACCATGAAACAAGCTCTTGACGTTAAACAATTGTATATATCACAGCTGAGTTTGAAAATGATTTTTGTTTCTACAAAAATATGGCAGCCCATTGTTTGTGCAGTTTTTCTTAGGAGTCTATTGTGAAACCTTGTGAACACTACCTTTCAAAACAGTTCCAGTTCCTAAGTGTCTCGGGTGAGCCGCTTAGGGCATTTTCCCCTTTCGTTATTTTTCTTAATAATTAAGTTCTTCATGATTATTATTATGTGTATTTCCTTCATTCGGTTTTGTTTTACTTCAATAATGTTAAATTGCTTTGATAACATGCAGTTTTGGACGAGAGCACATAGACCCAATGCAGTATGTATTGGAAAGTTTATTTTGCTGTTTTAGTTTATTGTTTACTTTTCTTAGTTCAATTTTTACTCTATTTTTAAAAGTGTTTTTTAAACTGAGAAATGTTTTTGCTAGCCAAAAAAAGTCTCAACAAACTTTTGAAACATTTTGAAATCACGTCTTAAAGTATATGTATTTTTTTGGAAAATGGACTTCATCATTAATGGTCACTTAAATGTGTTGATTTTCCTATAAATTGGATAAATTCGTTATTATCATCTCATATTTGGCAGCCATTGGTGATACAGAGAACATAATTGTTACAACCTGTATGTGTGTAGTAGATTTTTATCTAGTACACACCTTTTCTCCAATATGGTCACAGCAGTACCCCAGATAAGCTGCGTATCATCGTTTTTCACCCTATTAAAATGTTTAAAAACGCAAAGAAATTCAATATAATGCGTATTGAAAACGCAATCAATTTGACTTTTACGCTAATTTCTTTAAATTTGATGCGTACGATACAAGTCTCGATCGAAAATGCTTTGCTCAATTTCGGTAATTTCTCATAAGAATAATTATGGTACGGCAGCGAAGATTTTATTCATTCGAAAGTTAGCAAGCGCCTGGATGACTGAGGAGCAAAACAGTCCAAGTTATTCAAACTCTATACGGACTAAATTTCATAGAAAATTAAGCGTCTGACCAAAATATTTACGACGTGCTTGTATTTGTAAAGCGTCTGTACTTTCAGTTTCTATAACGGAGCGTAATAAAAATGTCTAAACGAGGTCAAAAGACGTCCGTGATTGTTGCGCTAAATATATGTCGATCGCAAACTTTTTCCAACCAAGTAGACAAGCGTGAATATGTGCCCAATCATTCGTGTTATCGATTTGTGAGAAACACTGTATGCAGCAGTTGAAAGTAGCGAGTTGACATCCAAAAACATGACGGAAAGTCCGTGATTGAAAAAAAACTGTCAAAAGTGGAAAAAGTCATATCCATGGTTAGAAATTGTTGACGTTGATGGGACAGAAAAAAAGTTCAAATGTGCATACTGCACATAGTCTGTGCAACAGAAGTACAGTAGCAATGATTTTGAAGTATACTGTTAATAACTTATTTCGCCCTATTTAGAAGTTGAAATCAACCTATTTTTCGAAATCAATGGGTGAAAACCCTATTACCCAAATAATTATCTGGGGCACTATGGTCACAGTGATTTTTTTACCTGTGAGTCCTGCATCCTGGACTCACAAAATCCTCCGGGGATGCAAAGTTTTGAATTATGTGAGTCCCAAAAAAGCATAGAAATTTCTAAAAAAATAATAAAGTTTTAATATTTTGACTCGTTCTTTCAATTTTGGGAACTTACGTTTTGCAAGTTATAGAGTCCCAGGACTGCATGATACAGAAGATATCCTGTTCCAGAGACTTCCATAGGTCTTTTAGTGCCTGGTGTGAAGCACACATCACACTGCAACTGGGTTTAAAAGTTCTTGCGAAAGAAACATTAGTAGGCAGGGCCCTCGTTCGGCCGTTTTTGGGGCCGAAATTCGACCCCATTCCCCCCTTAAAATTGTATACTTTTTTCCCTATTTCAGCTAAAAAAAATCCCCCATCCAAATTTTTTTTTTTTTTTTTNCAAATTTTTTTTTTTTTTTTTTCATACCTATGTTGCCAGCTGGTATCTTGCTATTAACCTTTGATTACATGTATATTTATGTTAATAACATTAAATATAGCAATTTTAAGTGTTGAATGGTTTGTAAACAGATGTTCTAAAATTCCACTTTTCGCCCAAAACGACGCAAAATTCCCCCCTCTAAGGGCCCCGGCTCCAATCCCCCAAAGTGTAGCAAGGGCCCTGGTAGAATTGGATTGAGAGGGAGATCAAACCTGCCAGTGTGTTACCACTTTTTGCTAGGATCTGCTCTTAACAACCTTTACACTGATCACTTTAAGCTGGGTTTGTTTGGGAAAACTGGGCTAATTTCATGTGTGTTAAGTGTCATCCTAGATTAGCCTGTACATTCAGCACATGCTAATCTGGTATGACACTTAACTCTTTTATGGAATTTTTTGTCTAAAGGAGGCCTCATCTCAACAAAAATCTAATGTAGGAGTAAGGTGGCAAATCTGGGACGTCACATGCATTAAGCCCAGTTTTTCCAGAACGCAGCTCACTTTGATTATGAGGCTCATTATATCAGTTAGTCATTTTACAGTTGGCAGGACCTGGTGGCCAGTCATTACTGAATACCCACTCCCTATGTACAGTTAGTCATTACTAATTCTCCCCTCCCTATGTACAGTTGGCAGGACCTGGTGGCCAGTCATTACTGAATACCCACTTCCTATGTACAGTTAGTCATTACTAATTCTCCCCTCCCTATGTACAGTTGACAGGACCTGGTGGCCAGTCATTACTGAATACCCACTCCCTATGTACTGTTAGTCATTACTAATTCCCCCCTCCCTATGTACAGTTGGCAGGACCTGGTGGCCAGTCATTACTAATTGCCCACTCCCCATATACAGTTGGCAGGACCTGGTGGCCAGTGGTGTGGTGGAGTACATCGACCCCCTGGAGGAGGAGTCCATCATGCTGGCCATGACCCCCAATGACCTCCACAACGACGAGGTGCAGTACTGCTCCACGTATACCCACTGTGAGATCCACCCTGCCATGATCCTGGGTGTGTGTGCCTCCATCATACCCTTCCCTGATCACAACCAGGTAGGCTAAGCAGTGGGGTTTTTTCTTTCAAATTCAGGGCCCCTTTAACAATTGACACAAGTATATATTAGTCTTAAATGGGACCTTTAAATTCCCAATAGAATTTTTTTAGATCTCAACATTGAGTTAGTCTCCAGCCATCTCTATAAGTTGAACTTTGGTAAATATGTTTTTAAAAACACTTTTATTCTCAATTTTGAAGTATTTGTTAGCAAAAAGAAAACAACAGCCCTTATTTCCCAATTTTAGTCGAAACAACGTGAACTTTCCCACTAAAAAGGGGCCCAAACTGGTGGGGAAAAAACACTGCTAGGATCTTTTGCAGTTTTTTCTATGGTTTCCATTTTTCTCAAGGACAGAGGTTTTGAAGAAAACACTATCTGTAAAGAACTATTATGTCAAGCAGGAAAAAGACATCAGTCTTGGAAAGAACTTTATAGGCAGTGATACTTGTTGTTTTTATTAATTTTGACAAATGTTAATTAAATTTTATCCTTTATAATTGCATTATTATACTGGAATTGCCATTGACATATGTATGTCTGTCCATAGACCAAAACTTGTCAGGAGGCGGTCTCAGACAATTTTAAAAGTACACAACATTCAAATTTGCAGGCATTTTACCTTGAGATATAAATTTGTGCATTTTGTTGTTTAATGCCCCATTCTTCGAAGAAGAGGGGGTATATTGTTTTTGGCCTGTCTGTCATTTTGTCTGTCCCAAAACTTCAACCTTGGTTAAAGTTTGGTCATAACTTTTGCAATATTGAACATAGCAACTTGATATTAACTTGATATTTGGCAAGCATGTGTATGTTATAGAGCTGCACATTGTCAGTGGTGAAAGGTCAAGGTCATCCTTCAAGGTCAAAGGTAAAAAAAAATCCAAGGGTAGTAATAAGCTTTAAAGGGAGATAATTTCTATACCTGCCAATGATAAATAGAAATTTTATTTCAAAGTGGCGCAGTAGGGGGCATTGTGTTTCTGACAAACACATCTCTTGTTCATCCTGTGTTATTTTTTTTTAAAGTAACGCCCCTTTTCAAAGAAAGCAGCCTGTCTGTCTGTGCAAAACTTACTGTTTCAGCCATAACTTGCCCATATATTGATGGATTTTAAAATAACTTAGAACAAACAAAACATAGACCAAGTAACAAAGAGAAAGCTCACATTGATATGTATGTTTTCCAGTCGCCACGTAACACCTACCAGTCTGCTATGGGTAAGCAGGCTATGGGGGTGTACATCACCAACTTCCATGTGCGTATGGACACGCTGGCCCACGGGCTCATGTACCCACAGAAGCCCCTGGTGACCACCCGCTCCATGGAGTACCTCCGCTTCAGAGAGCTCCCCGCAGGTCAGTGGCCAATGTTATATTTTAGACCTATTTGAGAAAACAGGGCTTAATGCATGTGCGAAAAAGTGTTGTCCCAGATTAGCCTGTGCAGTTCGCACAGGCTTATCAGGGACGACACTTTCCGCTTTTCCAGGATTTTTCTCTAAGAAGTGACATCATTTAATTGAAAAATACCATAAAAGTGTAGAGTGGCGTCCCTGAATAGCCTGTGCTGACTGCACAGGCTAATCTGTGACGCCACTTTACACACGTGCATTGAGCCTGGCTTAAGTAGAGCAAGGCTAATTTATTTCTAGCCCTATTGCATGGAAAGGCATAGGCTTATTGAGACATGCTAATTGCATTGAAAGCCTAAGGCTGATGAGATAATTGATGCATCAAAAGTCAGATTGTGACAAAGTGGATGGATCGAAAGCCTAATGTTGATGCCTCACTGCCTCAGTTTAATTGAGCCAATCTTATTAATTGAAAGCCTGAGGCTGATTGAGAATATGTTGATGCATCACAGCCTCAGTCTAATTGAGCCAATCTTATTCATTGAAAGCCTGAGGCTGATTGAGACACTCTTGAGTCGGTTACTGTTTAGGACTAGTACTTGGTGGCTGAAGAAAAGATTTTGAAAATGCTCTTGGAGTGGGAATTGAACCCTTGACCTGCTAATCTGTTGTAGAACACTGCATCCACAATGATTGAAGTGTACACTATTGTTGGAACAGATATTATAATCTTAAAACAATCACTTATGATTTATTTTTTCTAATAGAATAATCAATTGGCGTTGTCCGTCTGTCCCATTTGCACCCATCCATAAACAAAATGTATGTGGCGGGGGATATCAATTCAATGAATTTTCATGTTATTCTAAACATTATCTTTATGCAATCACTTATGATTTTTTTTAATTCTTTACATTTTGATATTTTCAGTCAATTTTTGAACAGGAAAGTAAAAAAGTTAAAGTAAGTAAAGCATCTTCTTATTTTTGTTTTTGACAGGTATCAACTCCATTGTTGCCATCTCAACGTATTCGGGATACAACCAGGAGGACTCTGTGATCTTGAACCAGTCGGCCATTGAAAGGGGATACTTCAGGTAATCATGTGAAGTAATATGATTGTGTTCAGTCATGCCGGCTTGCTCAGTTGGGAGAGCACTGGACTACTTAACCAAGGTTCGCAGTTTGATTCCCAACCTGGCCACGTAACAGATTTTGAGGGTCTCTAAAAAATGGTGTCCAAAAAATAAGCTGTGCGTTGGGAAAACTGGGCTTCATGCATTTGCGTAAAGTGTTGTCCCAGATTAGCCTGTGCAGTTTGCACAGGCTAATCTGGGATGATACTTTCTGCTTGTATGGTATTTTTGGTTGAAAGAAAGTCTCTTCTGAACAAAAATCCAGTTTGCCCAAAAGTGTCGTCCCTGATTAGCCGGTGCCGACCGCAAATGCTAATATGGGACGGCACTAAGGCACATGCATTAAGACCAATTTTCCCAGAATGAGGCTCCTATGAAGTACTAGCGTTTTGTATAGGTCTGGCTGGTATGCTCAGTTTGGAGAGCGCTGGACTACTAAACAAAGGCTTGTGATTTTGATTTCCGGCCTGGCCACTTTACGGATTTTGAGGGTCTCGGAAAAACGGTGTCTGAAAAAATGATCTGTGCTCTGGGAAAACTGGGCTTAATACATGGGCTTATGTGTTGTCCCAGATTAGCCTGTGCAATCTGCACGGGCTTATCAGGAACAACACATTTTGCTTGTATTGTATTTTGTATTCAAAGGAAGTTCTCTTCTGAGCGAAAATCTAGCTTACGCTGAAAGGGTCGTGCCTGATTAGCCTGTGCGTACTGCACAGACTTATCTGGTACAACACTTTATGCACATGTATTAAGTCCCCTTTAACCAGAGTTAGGCTCAAATAGAATAATTACAGCATTTTCCCCGGATATTGTGCAATGGAATAGATGGTTACTTTTCAGGTCCTTCTTCCATTCTAACAAGGATTCTGTTTAGGTGGAAAGTGTCGTCCCTGATTAGCCTGTGCGGACTGCACAGGCTAATATAGGATTACATTTTACGCACATGTTTTAAGCCCCCTTTGCCCCGTTTACTTTGCAGGTCGTTCTTCTTCCGTTCCTACAAGGATTCCGAGTCCAAGAAGGGACTCGACCAGGAGGAGGTGTTTGAGAAACCAACGCGGGAAACTGTGCAAGGTTAGAGGCCATGTATCCCATAAAACCTGTTATTGAATAGAGCAATGGAGATGTTATTGAATTCATCTGATTAATAGCGTTATATAGATGTTACTGAATTCATCGCATCAATAGCATCCATTTAACATTGGTCAATATTGAAGATAGCAACTTCATATTTGGCATGCATGTGTATCTCATGGAGCTGCACATTTTGAGTGGTGAAAAGTCAAGGTCATCCTTCAAGGTCAAAGGTCAAAAAAATAAAAATGAATCAAAGCGGCGCAGTAGGGGGCATTGTGTTTCTGACAAACACATCTCTTGTTATTCATGTGTAAGCAACTTGCTAACTGTAGAATTTCTAGTCTAGTTGCATTGCAGAAAAACATTTGACTTGGGAAATATCAGACATATTTATTTTGGTTCCTTTTAACTTTCCCTGTAATATAAGAAAACAAATCATTAAGTGACAAGATTTTCCTGTTTTATTCATGCAGGAATGCGTCCTGCAATCTATGACAAGCTGGATGAAGACGGAATTATCGCCCCAGGGGTCAGAGTGTCTGGGGATGACGTGCTGATAGGCAAAACTCTCACCCTGCCTATCAGTGATGACGAGGTAGAATTGGATCTTTTATTCTGCTTTTGAGCAACGAGTTTAGTTTACTTTGGAACTGTTTATTTTAGCTCCATCAAAAGTCTTATTTAGACTTTCTTGAGGAGATTTCCTGGGTTGAGCCAGTGTTTCGGTGTCTTAAAAGAAGATCTTAAAAATGCTCCCATATCAGGATTATACTTTCTGATCCCTTTGCAGACATTATATCCAGTACACCCCTGTAGACAGTCTTGAAGGAGCTAGAGTCTTTTCTTTTCTGCAATTCAACAAAACTTTGAGCAAAGATTTATTACTAAGAGGAGATGGTGTGCATATACCGGTAACCAGAATGTAACCATTCATTGATTTTGGTTGTTTAGTGACTTTTACTGATTCCCAAGTAAGTGTACAATAAACACACATCTTGTGGAAGCTATTTCTGTGCAACTTCTATATTGATGTCAATGAGAATGTATTGATAAATTCATTACCAGGCGCGAAAAAAAAATGAGTACTTATTGTTACCCTTTGTTTTGGGCTATATCTTCTCAATTGAAGATTAACTTTATGTTAATCCAGGGCTGTCAAGACAAATTTGGCCTGACTATTGTCTATCAAAATAATGCCTGTCTTTGTGGAAGTATTTACCCTTAACATTTGGCATTTACTGATGAGCAGCAAACAACATAAAACCTAAACTAGTTACTCACAGGCTGTTCAGGTTTTCTGCTGGTTGCATTTTCACTTTACTTCTGTTTGGGAAGGGTTAATTGTTTATTTGCGTCCTCTATCACCACGTTGACCGCATGTTTCAGTTGGAGGGAACACAAAAGAGGTTCTCCAAACGTGACGCCAGTGTGTTCATGAGACGCAGTGAGACAGGCATTATAGATCAGGTAAATGGACAAGTAATGACCTGTGATATTGAATAAGAAATGTACAATTGTGTACAAATCAGAGCTCCAGAGAAGAGGTGTATCTGCGTATTTGTGCATTGAAAAAATAAAAAAAGGCATTAAAAATCAGCCCAGTACGTAACAAAAGGCAATACAAATCTTGGTACGTATTTGAAATCGATTAAAGTGCGTAAGCGGTTTTCCCAATAATCCAGTTGAGATTTTATGCCCCGTTTTAAAAAAAGGGGGTATATTGTTTTTGGCATTATATTGTTTTGGCCTGTCTGTCATTCTGTTCGTCATTCTGTCTGTCTGTCTGTCTGTCTTAAAACTTTAACCTTGCTCATAACTTTTGCAATATTGAAGATATCAACTTCATATTTGGCATGCATGTGTATCTCATGGAGCTGCACATTTTTAATGATGAAAGGTCAAGGTCATCCTTCAAGGTCAAAGGTCCAAAAAAAAATCAAAGCGGTGCATTAGGGGGCATTGTGTTTCTGACAAACACATCTCTTGTTAAGTGTAAGTTAACCTTTGAATCAAAAGTAAGTCGATCAAAATAAGCTTGTAATAAAAATGGCGGCCCATCATGTTTGTGGATCAAAAAAGGAACGTTTTAAGCGACCAGAAACTCCTGTGGGAATATTTTAAAGAAAGTCTGTTCATATCATCGTTTTAAATTCATTCTGTTTGCATTTAATAATACAAATATCAAATAATAATATTTCTAGATTAAACACGCCATGTACTTTGTCAGTTTTCTATGGAAATGGAAAATACCCCTAAATATTCCTAAATACCCTTTATGGCTGAAACAAAGGAGTAAAATACGCTTTAACAATAATATCAGGGGGTAAAATACCCTTTAGACTAAATCCTTATCTGGAGCTCTGGTACAAATATTGATGCAATGTACTTTGTTTAGATTATTTCTTCCTTTTCAATTCCAAGCTAGCTTTACAAACAGTTCTTTACTTTGTTCGAGCTATTTAAAGATAAAGAAATTCTAGGAACTGTTGACAATTGCTTAACAGTTGACTGTTACTCAAAATAGAACTACACTAAAACAGCAATACCATGTAGTTAACATGTAATGGTGAAACTTGTTTTGCACATTAAAATTGATGTAACAGTTTTGGCATGTCAAACTTTTGGTGAATACAAAAAAAATCTACTGTAATAAATGAACCTTGAACTTGATTATTTATATGTTTACATATTAAAGGGACCTTTTCACAGATTTTGGCATGTTTTTAAGTTTGTCATTAAATGCTTTAAATTGATAAATGTAAACATCGGAACTAACGAGTTCCAGGATAAAACAAAAATTAAATTCAAGAAAGAAAAAAAGGAATACTCACATGGGCTAGAACCACTGACCCTTGGAGTAAAAGTCTAACTCTTAAACCACTCGGCCATCCGTGCTGACATGGTAATTTAAGTATTTTATACTTTATATAAGCAATCCTCCTAATGTCACACAATTCAACGATAACAACAGAACTTTCCAAATTATATAAATGTTTTGCGTTGAAACGCTTTATAATTTTCCGCTTTTTATGCCCCCTTTAAAAAAAAGGGGGGGGGGTATATTGTTTTTTGCCTGTCTGTCTGTCATTCTGTCCCAAAACTTTAACCTTGGTCATAACTTTTGCAATATTGAACATAGCAACTTGATATTTTGTCATGCATGTGTATCTCATGGAGCTGCACATTTTGAGTGGTGAAAGGTCAAGGTCATCCTTCAGGGTCAAAGGTCAAATATATGGCTTCAAAGCGCAGTAGGGGGCATTGTGTTTCTGACAAACACAGCTCTTGTTAAATCGTCAAAAGATGCATGTAATTGATATTTTAGAGCATGGTTAATAACCAGTATTGCTGTTTCCTTTCAAAAAACATAACTTCAAGAAAATTTGCACATCTGAAACATTTTTTTTTCAATAATTGTCAATTTATAAAAATGTGAAAATGTCCCTTTAAAGGCAAAATGAAGGGAATCCACAATCTCTGTTTCTTAGGAATTATAACCGGTAGGGGACTTTTGTATTGCTTGCAATTCTGTAAAAGCGAAGTTTATTATTTTTGGTCATTGGGAAGTAATCATTCAGACACTGTTGTTGATTGCAGATGGTCTTTGTCATTCAGGGCCGCTGCTTGAAAAATATTAATGGGACACTCGAGTCGATGTTCGAACATGGGCCATGCCGGGCCAAAATCTAATTTCACCGGGTCACTTAATGCGTTTTTCACATTCAGTATGGTGTCCGCTCTCTTTTTCAAGTACTTATCATTCCCTCTTCACCACACTTGGTCAGAAGTTTTATCTAGATGATCTCTAGGCCATGTTTGAACATGGGCCATGCTGGGCCAAAAACTAGGTCACTGGGTTACTTAGTGCGTTTGACACATTCAGCGTGGTGTTCCCTATTTCAAGTACTTTTCATCTGCTCTTCATGTGGGAGTATTCGTCACGTCTGTGACAAAGCTCTAGTTAATGAAATTCTCAATCGCCTTGGAGATCAAATTTCATGCCCTCTGTTATTGCTAGGTGATGGTGACCATCAACCAAGAGGGCTATAAGTTCTGTAAGATCCGTGTACGGACGGTGAAGACGCCACAGATCGGAGACAAGTTTGCCTCGCGACATGGACAGAAGGGAACCTGTGGCATCACATATCGAATGGAGGTCTGTAGCAAGTAGTGATCTGCATCATGATTGGTTTGTTATTTTACTGGCTGGACAGCGACTCAACAAAACTGAAACTAGTTTTTCAAGGCTAGCCAGCAACACTACAAAACAAGAAAACATGTTTCGAACAAAAAACATAATTTCCATTCATAATTTTTGTTTATTCAATAGTGTACAACATGTTCATGTGGTATCTTAAAATGCATCAATTAATCTTGGTGTATTGAATTAATAAACAAAATTAGGTTGAACTGACAAAATAAACATTTTTTAAATTAATTAAATGTTTACTGTGTTACTGCATATGGCTTAAAAATTTTGAATATTTGCAGTAAAGTTTAGTGGAGAGTGCATAAAAAAAAAACTTCTTTTAATTAGGGATGGGAACGAATACTGGAAATGATATTCAAATATTTGTTTGTCATTATTCGAATATATTTGAATATTCAATTTTTAAACCTAATATTAAAATGTCCGAACTTATGACCGTCAGAGCAAATTACTATTCCAGATTGCCACAAATGCCACCACAAATCGTATCTTATGTGCAGCTTTGAAAAACAGGATAGAGTAATAATTTTTCTTTTTTAAAAGATCATTGAATATTATGCTCTTTTTTAAATAAATACTGTTTAATTTCATAAAATGTAAGATATTTCAGGAAAACAAATTACCTTAATTATAATTTATTTCAATACTTATAATTGATTTGGATTACTTTCCATCGATAATATTCATGCTTTTGGTTTCGCTATTTTTTGTTAAATTAAGAACAATTTAAGAACGATTTAATTGGTTTAGATTTAAGAAACTAAATTCTGATTAGATAATCATTGATTTGATATATGTATAACGGAATTAAAACATACATGCCAGAGCTGGACGGGACAGTCCCGCGATTTGGGTGATTGTTCAGGCGTCCCGATATGAGACGATTTGTTATAATCATAAAAAACATTCTATAATTTCACAATAAAATTCGTTATTCAAGCTCTGTCTGGCTTAAAGTTTCCATCGCAACTTCCTTTATTGCCCCCTATTGACAACCCACTTTTACTTCTCGAGTGCAACATTACTGGTATGTTAGGCGTAGACAGCTCTGTTAGACTGCATTTAAGATTTAAGGTGAACCAATTGCGAGAACAAAACACTGTTCTGTGATCTGCACTCTTCAATATATATAAGGTACAGTAAGCTAAGTGAACAAAACAATAAGTAGACTTATCAACTATGTAAGAATAAAATTAAATAAAGCTTAATTGAAACATAATTTTAATGATGGTACGTATATTAATTCGGTAACCTGAAACGAATGAAGTTATCATTTTAAGTCCCCAATATTTAATGCTTAATGGCATGAACATTAAAAACATATTAGCTTTTTGAATACAAACTTCAGTTAATTTGATATTCAATGCAAGTGCTTTCGTTCCAAAGTATTATTTTATGTCTATTTTAATCATTTTATATTTCAAATATAGATTCTATTTTGCAAAACGCAGTGTTGCAAAACGCACACTTTTATTGCTTCAAACTTTAAACAGCCGGGATTCGATCATAAATTTCGTGAAATTATGTACAAAAGCATGAAACTGTATTTACCCGGGTTTCGATAATAAATCTTGTGACAACATATTTTAAAAATTATGTGTTCGTTTCTTTTTATTGCTTTGTTGCACCCTACTTCGGTCCATGTGAATTACCGTGTCGCTAATGTAAACTTAGCACAATAGTTATATCATCACGATGAATTAATGAGTTTTTCGTTTCAATGCGTAAACATCATAACCAGCCAGATCCTTTTAAAGCCCCATCAACACTCAAAATCGACAAATATTTCGTTAATTATTTTCGTAAAATATAGTTAACCCATACAAAATCAGTGTTCTGTATATAATAGCCATAATTTCAACGCTAGATGTGGTCTGGTAACAATGTATCTTGTTAAATCTATGTTACCAGACCACATCTACCATTCACATTTTGGCTATTGCTTTTAGGTACACTGATTTTGTATGGGTTAACTTTATCTAACGAAATATTTTACGAAATATTCGTTGATTTTGAGTGTTAATGGGGCTTTAAATAATGTCTTGTATCAAGTTTTTGACTACAACGAGCATGGTGTCCATTACTTATTAGGTAACGAGTGGCTGCTTTGGTTTTGCTTTGAGTTTATGAAGATTTTCTTTCATTAAGTTCTTAAAGACGTCCACCTCTCGGTCACTAAAGGTTTAAGCCCGTTTTTCGCTTATTTCTTTTGTGACAGAGTCAGAGGCCATATTGGACAATGTTCGTCTGAAAAATTGCGCGAAAANCCAGATCCTTTTAAAGCCCCATCAACACTCAAAATCGACAAATATTTCGTTAATTATTTCGTAAAATAAAGTTTACCCATACAAAATCAGTGTTCTGTATATAATAGCCATATTTTCAATGTGGTCTGGTAACAATGTATCTTGTTAAATCTATGTTACCAGACCACATCTACCATTCACATTTTGGCTATTGCTTTAAGGTACACTGATTTACGAAATATTCGTTGATTTTGAGTGTTAATGGGGCTTTAAATAATGTCTTGTATCAAGTTTCTGACTACAACGAGCATGTTGTCCATTACTTATTAGGTAACGAGTGGCCGCTTTGGTTTTGCTTTGAGTTTATGAAGATTTTCTTTCATTAAGTTCTTAAAGACATCCACCTCTCGGTCACTAAAGGTTTAAGCCTGTTTTTCGCTTATTTCTTTTGTGACAGAGTCAAAGGCCATATTGGACAATTTTACGTCTGACAAATTGCGCGAAAATAACGTCATTTTCATGGTTGAATTGTTGGTAATTTTAATGTGGTAAGTTAACAAATTTCAATGGTTAGGTTACAACGAAGTAACCATCGTTTATACAAATACAATTATATTTCGGTAACATAACCATGTAAATAACTGCGGTGATCAAGTTACTGCAGTTAATACAATTGACCGCTGAGGTTAAAAAACCTGTCAAAACACAGATTTTAAAATGTTTATCAATAAACGTAAATGTTTAACATAAATTTACTTTCATTTTCGACTGATTTTCAAAAAATGTTTGTACATATTGCATAACTATGAATTGATAGTAAATTGACAATTGGTCCCTCTCCTTATATCCTCCCGTTTGCCAATTATCATCTCGTTCATTGATGGAATCTGTTATCAAAGCAATGACTTATAAAGGAAACCAAAACTGCGACTTTGTACATGTACTTATAACCTTTTTGGAAGTATCTTTGCATAAAAATAGAATATTCCAATATGAATTTTGGATTCGAATATCTGGCCGATTTTCGAAGATTTGGTCTCATCCCTACTTTTAATGTTTCAGGACATGCTGTTCAGTGGCGAAGGAATATGTCCTGACATTATCATCAATCCACACGCCATTCCATCCAGAATGACCATTGGTCACTTGATTGAGTGCCTTCAGGTACGTAAACATGCACGCAAGAATGACCATTGGTCACTTGATTGAGTGCCTTCAGGTACGGAAACATGTGAACAATAATAACCATTTGTTGCTTGAGTGCTTACAGATAGTGTAACATGGGCATCAGAAAGAAAGAAAAAAAATACAATTATCAAATTGTGGATAGGTATAAAGAAAATATTCCAACTTTGTGCTGTTTCTATTGAGCTGTATACTAACCTCTTGGAAACCCAGACATGGCAGTCTAGTTACAAACACAATATTAACCAGATGATTAATTGAACACTTTGCTTTGCTCTTCTTGCCGCACTGAATGCATAGACTAGTTAAATATTGATACAACTTCTTCATTTATGCATAATTACACATACTGCAGACAAGTAAAAAACACAAACAAAGTTCAGCTGAACTGTTTTTATCTCTAACAAGGTTTAGTTGAATGTTGAAAAGAAAAGAAAATGCAAACTGTTTTGCATGTCAGGCCGTATGAAATTTTGCCACCCCTCTAAAACGTAGATGTCAAAATATTCATCAAAGCATTGTTTGCTATCGCAGGGCAAAGTGGCGGCCAACAAGGGTGAGATCGGGGATGCGACCCCATTCAACGACGCCGTCAACGTACAGAAGATCTCCAACTTGCTGCATAAGTATGGATACCAGCAGAGAGGCAATGAGGTACGTGGGAGATTGTTTTGGTTTACACCTATTTTTTAGTTTGATTGCATTAAAGCCTAAGGCTTATTGAAACACTCGACTCTGGAGTCCGTTTCCTGGTTAGAATCAGTACTTGGTGTATTTTGGGTAGATCGAAAGAACGCTCCCACAGTGGGGATAGAACGCATGACTTCCTGGTTGCTTAGTGGATACCATATCCACTACGCCACAGGGACCTTTAAAAAAAGGAGAATGTGTTGTAAAAAAATCCTGTAACTCCAATGCATCTTAGTGTCTGATACACTAGTTTCAAGGTATTTTTTTGTAGTGCTGAGTATGAATGGCGCATTTTTAGCTAACCTGAGCACAATATCCTCATGGTGAGCTATTGAGATACTGTGATGTCTGTCACCGGTAGGTTATATGTGTGAGTGTGTTCATCAATTTTTAGCTCGGCTGTTTTCGAAGAAAACCTGAGGTATTGTCATAGCCCTCTCNAAAAACTTTTTTTTTTTTTTTTTTTTGGTTTTTCATGTGTATCTCATTGACCTGCACATTTTTAGTGGTGAAGAGGTCAAGGTCAATGATGACCTTCAAGGAGGTTAAAGGTAAAAAAAACAAAATCCAAGCACCAACAGCCGAGCGGTGCTCTTGTTTCTTCATACAACATCTCCGGAACCACTGGGCAGAATTAAACTCAACTTAACTTAAATGATCCTTGGTTGGTAAGCTATGAAGATGGTTCAAATTATTTCAGTCCTTCGATTGATAATGTCTAGGAGCCCAAAAATTGGTTTTAAACATGAAAACTTAAAAAATCTGAAACATAGCCCAGAAGTTTAATATTAACTTATATTCAAATTATGCTACTTGCATAAAAACTGGCCTTGCCCCTGGGATCACCAGATTTACAGACTTATGTAGGGAATACCTTGCCCCAGGGATCACCAGATTTACAGACTTATGTAGGGAATATGCCCCAGGGATCACCAGATTTACATAGACTTATGTAGGGAATACATAGACTTATGTAGGGAATACATAGACTTATGTAGGGAATACATAGACTTATGTAGGGAATACCTTTAAAAATCTTCTTGTCTGAAAGTGCAAAGCCCAAGGCTTTCTTTTTTGGTATGTAGCATCATCTAAAGGTCACCAACACAGCTTTTATTCAAATTCAGGTGCTGTACAACGGTTTCACGGGCCGCAAGCTGAATGCCCAGGTGTTCCTTGGGCCGACCTACTACCAGCGTCTCAAGCACATGGTGGATGACAAGATCCACTCTCGTGCCCGTGGGCCCCTGCAGATCCTGAACAGGCAGCCTATGGAGGGCAGATCCAGGTAGTGGTTTCGGAGTAGATTTGAGCCTCATTCTGGGGAAATGGGGTTTTATGCATGGATGTAAAGTGTTGTCCCAGACTGAAATGCTAATCATGGACTACACTTTTGGTTTTTATTGTATTTTTTGTTTAAAGCAAGTATGTTCTTAGCTAAAATCCAAGGCAAAAAGTGTCGTCCTTGATTAGCCTGTGCGGACTGCAGAGGTTAATCTGGGTGGACACTTTACACACCTGCTTGAAGTCCCTTTTTGCCAGAGCGAGGCTCATTTCTATCGATACCCTAGCAACAATGGTATGGAAAGGGAGTTGGAAATCAGTGTGTTGAAATGCTCTGAGAAACAAGAAGTCCAAATGATCGTGATAAGAGAAGGTTTGGTAGTAAAAAAAACATGCTTTGAATTTAGAAAATACTCATTTAAAATAGGCGCACCGGGTTTGTTGAAAGTTTTGACAGAAGTCAGAATATATTTGAAAGTAACATGTTTTGGTAATTACTTTCTCACTTTATACTGTATACTGGTTGGCTCAGAAATACCTGACTGATAAATTTGACAAACAATTGCAATATCTAACAAACTTATATGGGCCATCAGACCAAACATCTGACAAGAAATGTGAACATGTAACAAATAAGAAATAAGAAGTATATGTGTCTGACCAATTAAGACAATGTCCCTTAAAGTCCTGTCTGATATTAAGACTTTACTGCTCAGATAGGCACTTTGATGGGTTTGTCCGTTAAAAATCAAATTAAATTTAAGACCTTTATTTCTTGATTAAACTTTTCCCTCATTTCCAACCCTAAGATACTAATGAGTAGCAAACAGCGTGAAAACTGTTTTTCTGCTGGTTGTATATAGCCATTTTCACTTTGCGGCAAAGGGTTGAGCGTGGTCTGAAAAAATGTTATGACAAGCAATTGTTTCATTCAGGTACAACTATAGGCCACTTCATTAAATAGCGATAATCTTAATTTTGGCTGTATTTGAGGTTATACCCCTTAACCGTACCATGTCTCGTTTTCCCCCACAGGGACGGTGGTCTACGTTTCGGTGAGATGGAGCGCGATTGTCAGATCGCCCACGGTGCGGCGCAGTTCCTTCGGGAGCGTCTGTTTGAAGTGTCCGACCCATACCGCGTGCATGTGTGCAACCTGTGTGGCCTTATTGCTATTGCCAACCTGCGGAACCAGACGTTTGAGTGCCGTGGTTGCAAGAATAAGACTCAGGTGAGATGTTGTGATGGATTTTCTTTGTTATGTGTTCAAAGACAGGGGCCTAGTATCACAAACATACTTAAGTTAATATTTTTAGTTTGATTTTTTTCTCAATTTTTAAGATGAGTTTGACAATCAGTTCAATTTGGTGTTCATAGAAGTTTTTTTTCGAGTTTTGAGTTTTTTATGTGTTCATTTCATCTTATCCGGACTTTTACTTTATAATTTATCCGGCAATTTTTAATATCTTGCCTCAGATGTTCACAAAGTATAGAAAGCTTGCCATGTCTAAGTTCCAGGTGACATTCCAGCATGTAGCTTGTTCAAACTTCTTCATTTATCATGAAATTGTTTAATAACTTGCCGCAAATGGTTATCATGTGAAGACAGAGTGTTGGTGCACAGCTCAAATGTGGGCATTACGCAGATTTTTAGCACTGTTACATAATTATTCTTGAGGCAATTTCAAACAACTTGCCATAATATTATAAGCACCATTTGTGATTTTTAAATATTTTCAAGCATTCTTAACATTGGGAATCTAGTTCATCAAAGTTGTCCACAGTATATTTGTTGGTCTTGTTAGGTTTGTATACAGCTTAAGTTTCTGTGTCCAAGTCTGTGTTTTTCCCACCATTTTGGGAATATGGCCGGGGCCTTTTGGATTAGGAAAACTCGCTTCGGTCTGACCAGAATTGAGAACGTACTCTTGATGTTTTTGTTTTGCTAACAAATATTGTTAAATTGAGAATCAAAGTTTGTTTACGTTTTTTGCTACTGTTCAAATCATAGCATAGATCTGAAAAGAGATAAGAACTGACATTGCATATTTAAAAAATTGTGTGGAAACTTTCAGTTTGGAATTGTAGATAGTGATTTTGGAAAAAGATAATTTTTTTGAGATTGGGAATGGGGGCCAAAGTTTGTCCCCAAATTTGACCCTTAAGAAACACTGCAAGTCCCTTAATTTTAGTCCAATTTCAAACAAACGTAATGAAAAGGTTGTGGAAATAATATCTTAGCATAATTTGATCCTCTTTCAGGTGTCCCAGATACGTATACCGTATGCCTGCAAGCTGTTGTTCCAAGAACTGATGTCCATGAGTATTGCACCAAGAATGATGGTCACCTGAACACAGAGCTGTTTGCTTCAAGTTAACTGAACATGGATAATATGAACACAGAGTGGAGTGGCATGATCATGTTAACACAGAGCTGTTGAGTGTTGATCATGCAGACTCTTTTAATGTGGTGCATAAGTCGTAATGTGTTGCAGTTGTCTTTGCTGAGCAATGTCATGCATGATAAACAATAGTGGCCACCAGTGTTTTAAATCTAAATTGATGGCGGATACATCCATGTCCATAGATTGACCATTGTATTATTCATTTGTCATCCAAATAAGCGTATACAGTCAACAGTATAATACTACATTTTGACACAAAGTGTTAAAGCTGAAAATTATTTGTGGATGTGAAAATTAAAACATGTTGTGTATCTTTTAACAAAAAAAAGGTTGAAATATCATCTCATTCTCTGTATTTTTTTCTATGGGAATCAATATTGAATCATTGAAGCCTTAACATGCATGTTCATCATACTTAGTAATAATAAGGATATATGAATTAAAATCTTATTGTTTTAGAAGGGGCGGAGCTAGGGCAGTGAATTCTAACTTCCTTTAAACATAACCAACATTTTGATTGATCGGGCAAACATAGCTAACTGAAACATGTGTATAGTAGATTTCCAAATATGATAATGTTAACTATAGCTTCTGAGAAATCAATATTTAAAGCAACCAATCGAAAGCCAGACATAGCATGCATTAAGTGTATGCTCTTGATAATTAAGCGTTTCACTGTTATCATGTATTGTTGCAATCCTGGTATTTCATCTGATCAAGCTGTAGGTTATGTTTGAAATCATTGTAGTATTTATCGAAGATGGTGATTAAATTGTCTTATTTTAAATTGTCTTATTTCCACATTTTCTTCTTAATTGTCAGAAAAGTCTTTATTATTTTAGTGTAAAGATTTGTTGAAACTTGACAATTCTTGTTGCAGCTTATTGATTGGTAAATATTGTGTTAACTCAGATATATGAGAAGATTGTGAGAATCAGTGCAGTAAAAGTGTTGATTTTAAAGGAATAACCATAGTTTGTATCATTATGCTATATTTTTGGTACATTGGGCTTACAGATGCTCTGTTCCCATTAGACACTATAAATTGGAGGTTGTATAGAATAAGCATGACAATGTCAGTTTGTGTTTCTTTTCTTTTGAAAATGAAGTATTCTTGAATGTGCTTTGTTAAAGAAACGTGTAAGTGTTCATAAATGGCCTTTAGAAGCAAAACAACTTGTTTAATTTATTGAAAATATAAACTGGTTATGGAAACAGGCTAGTTGTTTTTCTGTAAACAGCAATCTGTATTCTAGTGTTATTTGCAGGTTGTGAATGATTGGAAGAAATTACTTATTCATCTTTGAAGATTGAAAATAACTTGATTGTTTTTAACTTGTTCGGAACTTATACTGAACTGAAATAATTTCTCAGTCTCATAATAAAACATTTCGGATACATCTCATATTTGTACAATACCAATGTGTAAAATAAATCTTTAAACATCAATTTCTAGTTTGTTATTAGTATGCATTTTCGTCATGATTCTAAATATGCAAAATACTTATTTTAATTGTTAAATTAAATGTATTCAAAGATCTTATAATTATTGTTATTATTAAGACTTAATAATAACAATTATCTTTATTATCTCTTTATTTTTTATGATGGCTACTTTAAGAGCAAAAATAAATAATTACTAGCAACCAACATTGTCAAAGTGAAAAGCATTCAAGCTCAGATAACGTTTCGTGCCAATTATAAGTTGTATTAAGAAGAACACGTGTTACCGGTTCAAGTTAAATATATTGTGTGTTTTTTTGCGTTACTATCTTAGTGAATGGAAATGTATATTGAGTAATGTTACATACATAATTGTATAGCAAAATGACATCTCTAAAACAACAAGACAAAGAGGTCTAATATTTTGCATACAACATCGTTTGGTGGTCTTTCACCAAATTTATTCAACCCTTAGGGATCTGGTAGGAGTTCACTGATTATGGAAGTGTTTGATGATAAAAGATGAGGGGTAACAGTGCTCCAGCTTGGCCTAAATGGAAGGGCGCCCTGCCCTCCCGAAGCTCCGCCCTGCCCCTCCCAGGCTCCACCCTGACCTTTTATATAAAAAAATTGAGACGTTTTATAATTTATAAATCTCTTATTACACTGTTATCAATTTATTCCTCATTGTAGACATTTTATTCGCATCGGTTTAATTATAATAGAAATAACGTTGTATCAATGATTAATAATTTTAAAATAAATATGCAACAGGGAGCATTCCGATACGACCGCGAGCTCGAAAGTGCCATTTTGACAAAAAATCGCGCGCTCGAAAATGCCCTTTTCACAAAAGCCCCCCCCCCCCCCCNAGTCATTGTGAGTGTGTACAAGTACGGTATGCACTAGCGAATGTAAAGCATTATGTTACAGGCCGACTTTATGCGGGCTACAACACTTCCTTGTTGGTAATCGGACCCAAGGCTGGGTGGAGTACGGTGTACTGCTCGTGTCACCGCTCGTGCCTAATTGTCTACTGGTTGTCTTAACGTCTCGACAGGAATTTATTAAATGGTTATGATAGATCTCTTGGTCTCAGAGAGATTTCTTCGTCTTGACGTAATAAAAAAAACATTGAACGTTCTTTCGTTAAACTGAACAGTTGTTGTAAGTTTGCATTTCCTATTGCGCATTTTTTTAGCAGACATTTTCTGCCGCTCAATGTATACATTAACCCATTTATGCCTAGCGTCTAGAAAAAAAGGCCTTGGCCAAAACAGCTTAGACCCAGATGAGACGCCGCATGATGCGGCGCCTCATCAGGGTCTGCGCTGTTTGCCTAAAGGAATTTCTGTACGAAATATTCTAAATATAGAAATAAATATACTAGACATCCCTAATTTTGGAAATAAATTAATCCAATTTAGAAGGATGGGAGAGTCCACTTGGCATAAATGGGTTAACGCAAGCAATCATGTTGAACTGTGATCTTAGTCAGCTACGCTGAAAGATGTATTGCTAGTTATCGCTGATGTGAATCTAACTATCGGAAATGAGGGCTTAGCGGTGCGCCATACCTTTGAAGAGAATGAGTGTTGTGTTTTCGGAAGAAACAAGGAAAACAGAAGTGCGAACAGCTTAAATTACACATATACTGGCCCTCTTATTAAGTGGTTCGGTGATATAAGGTTCATTTTAAGATCTTCAATAGAATCAAATAAACTTGTACTATAGTGTCTTCAATTATGCGCATGCATCAAGAAAATAACGAGTACCTCTGATGCTGCTGGTGCTGATGGTGCTGCTACTACTAGTCTACTACTGCTGCTGGTGGTGGTGCTGCTGCTGGCGCGATTTGTTTAAAAACCATCATAAGTTATTTAATTGCATACTATGATATAGTACAATATAACCGGGCCGGCTAGCAAAATTGATAGAGCGCTGGACTACGGCCATTCCCCCGCTGCCTCTGATTCAAGTAGTGCAGTTGTCGATTACTGGCATACGTATGTGCTATAAGTACCGGTAAACCAGCTAACCCACGAAAGTGATGACTGCCGTGATATGACTGAAATATTGTTAAAAAACGGCGACAAATCCAACCAAATGTTAATTTATAATAATAATATAATATGGAAAAACTCGCGATATCACTATACCAACGAGTATAGCTATTTCTAAAACAAATGTAAAACAAGATGTGTTTGTGAAACACTATCACTATGTCCCCCCCCCCCATATCAAGTTGCTATCTTCAATATTGCAAAAGTTATGGCCAATGTTAAAGTTTGACGTAAACAAACCAACAAACAGACAGGGCAAAAACAATATAGACTGGGGGACATACAAACACAAATTAATTTATAAAAATGAAAGTGTGTATTATATATTAATTATTTGTTGTTTATTTACGGACATTTTCTTTCAAAGTTCACATATTTTGAGCTAGAAAAGCCCTTTTCAAAACTGTAAGTATTGTAGCTTACTGTACTTTAGAAATTACAGGGCATATGTAAGTTCTTAAATGACTCCACGAAATGGGGTTTTCTTTTTCTTATATTGCACCGAACATTTTCATCATCTAAATCAACCAGCGTATAATCAACGATTCTTACAGCACTGTCACGCATTGACAAAAAATCTATCTATCTCGAGTAAGGTCTAATCCAGTACACATTCTTTTGGAGTATGTTTCATATAAAACATTAGTGTTTTCAAATAGTCTCAAAGTATAATTGATAACAAATTATTTTCATTTTTAAACATCAGCCAGTGTCAACATCGAAATAAAATAGAACGCTGTCGCACGGTGCAACTAAGCTGAATGTACTCAGGCGGTCATATTGTGCACGAGCGATACGGATTTAGCACGGGCGGCCCATATTAGAAAATATGGATCGGTCCATATACTCTTGATTGTCCTTATCGTATTTTACAACCTGTCATGTAGATAAAGAATCAGAAGTATGGCCATTTTGTACTTATGGTCAAGGTCACACGCAAATATAAAAATCGGGTTAAGGCTTGTTTGCAACAAAATCATTTATCCACCGACCACGTAACGAGTAAAACATTCAATTGACTGAAAAATAAATTATTGCATAAATCGATTTCAAGATATGCGTGTGTTTTTGCACGTCAAGCAAGGGAATGTGTAAACTATGTTTTCATCTAACTCAGGTAGCTTAAAAAAATATATAACACACACGGTGTACCAGAATATATTAACACGTTTGTTTGTATTATTTAATAAATTCATAATTATAAAAATAAAGATAAATATTGTAAAATAAATATAAATTTAAACACATTTGTGGGTAAGATTTGGATCGTGTAAACGCACGAAAATCTTAAAGGTGCACGATTTTTTTTTCAAGAATCGACGTCCTCTTCTCAACGAATTCTTCATCGTTAAGCCAATAATGTCATCATTCATTGGGTGCAGGTCCTTGCCACACGTGAGGACCATGCCATCAATAAGGCCATTGTTATTAGCAAGGCCCTTGCCATAAAACAGACTCTCTTAGTTAGGGAAGCTCTTGTCACCAGTAAAACAGGTGTCTTCAGATAGGCCCTTGTACTCAGCCAGGCTCTTATCATTTGGGCGGTCCTTGTAATCAGCAACGCCTTTGTCATCAGAGAAGACATTGTTATAAGTACGGCCCTTCTCATCAGTAAGGCTCTCGTCCTCAATATGCCCTTGTCACCAGCCAGACTCTTGTAATGAGAGCGGACCTTGTCATTGGTACCGCTCCTCTCATCAGCGAGGCCCTTGCCCACAGTGAGACTCATGTCATCAGACAAGCCTTTTTCATCTACCAGGCTCTTATCATCAGGGAGGCCCTCGTCATAAGCAAGGCTCTCGTAAGAAGTGAAGCTCTTGGCCTCAATGAGGCTCTTGGCCTCAGCAAGGCTTTTGTCAGCAGTGAGGCGCTTGTCATCAGTGTGCCTCTTTTCCTCGGCAAGTTTCTTGTCATCAGTGAGGCCCTTTTCACCAGTGAGGCTGTTGTTTGCAGTTAGGTTGTTGTCGTTAGCAAGGCTCTTGTCATCAGTGAGGCCCTTTTCACCAGTGAGGCTGTTGTTAGCAGTTAGGTTGTTGTCGTTAGCAAGGCTCTTGGCATCAGTGAGGCTGTTTTTATCAGCAAGGTTCTTGTCATCAGGGAGGGCCTTGTATTCAGTTAAACCTTTGACATCAGTGAGGCTCTTGTCTTCAGAGAGGCTGAGTTTTGGCAGCAAGGCACTTGTCATCAGTGATACCCTTGTCATCAGTCAGGCTCGTGTCTTCAGTGAAGCCCATAACACCACTTCAGTTAGGCTTTTTTCCTCTGACATGCTCTTGACATCAGGGGGACTCTTGCTTTATGCGAGGCTTGTGTCATCAGAATACCTGTAGTTACATTAAAATCCTGCAAAATGAACAGATACCAGATAAATATTTAACCAGATACCACGTATTGGTATTCAACATTTGAACCTCGCTCTTTGATGGACAAGCATTTGCCACTTAGGTAAAACATCGTCCGGTCATGGGGAATATTTGGCTGAAGTTAAACTACACGTATTTGACATATGACATTGAATTGCAAAATAGACTATTGACAAAGTGACATATAAAGAAGTGAAACTCCAGCTGCTGGAATGACTTAAATACGAGAATAATCGTTTTGTTGTAGGAATAATAATCGATTATACTTACCTTCGTCTTATTTGGCGACGCGGGCCTAGCGCACAAGGATCCTGCTTTGGTCGCCTCCTCGAGAACGTAGTTTTGCACACGCCGTTGTACACGTCGTAAGCTGAAATAAGTAAGGCGTGTCTGGATCAAGAGCTATATCGTACATGTTTTTATTTAAAAATTCCTCGATCTGTAAAATAAGTCTCTGCGCGTTTCATATGACAGTACTGCAGTATCGTTGATGACGTCGTCTTTGGTGACGTCATCATATTTGGTCATAACAAGTGTGGTAATAATTGTGCGCGAAAACTGACTTTAAAATACATCGGACGCATTTAATTGTTATCAACCACATAATAACCGTATAATTATGTGTCTCTTTCGTATCAAAAAACGCTGCAAAACGGTTTAAAATTGTAACACAGCGAGTGTTTCATTTCAAGTTGTTATGTTACTATTAAGTAACAGCTAGATCTATGCCTGTCGGCAACATGTCTAGCCCATTGTCAACCCTGATTGTAATAATTTAGCAAGCTGCAGCATTAGCATGTTTGACCTTTATTGTTATATTGACCTTTGTCCAATATGCAAAGGGCTTGAGCATATCACACCTTCAAATGGTGTACCTTTGCGATCAATACATTTAAAACAAGATGACCCTAGATCAGTCTCAACCGTTAATTGGGGACATGGTCAGTTCAGAACATGGGGGTATGATTTGAGCAATCTCTGTTGATCATTTGAACTTGACATCACATACCAAATATAAATTCAATATGAAACATTTCACCCGACATCGTCAAGCATAGCCAATTTTTATCCCAGGGGCATAATTTGAAGAAACAAACTTTCGGCCTTTTTTGTTTTAGATAAGATTTTTAAAACGTCGCTATATAAGGGGCCATTTAAGCCAATGGGCATGATTTGAATAATTATGTTGACAACCATTAAACAATGTCACACGCCAAATATTTAAACCCTGATCCTTGCAGCGCAAAGAAGAATTTTGTAATGCTATTTTCCATAAACAAGTCTATAGAAATCAGGTGACCCATGGGGCTTGGCCATTTTTGACACCAGGGCTTGATTTAAGCAAACTTTATGGGGGACCACGATACGATGTTACACACCAAATATTTTACCCTCGACCCTTGCGGTTTTAGATAAGAAGACGTTTAAGTCATTTACAATGTCAGTCTATTTAGTTTAAACATATTTTATTTCCAAATTGACAATTACAAATAAATTACAATTCACACAAAAAAAAAGATGGAAAAAGGGTTGGACCTTAAGTTCTACAACATTATCTGGGGTCTTTCACTTGAATATAAAGTAACATAGATAACGGTGACTGTTTAAGATGTAAATATTAGTCGTTTTGGAAAACTTACGAAAAAATACTTAAAAAGAAAGATGCAAATACTACTTTGACTCTTATGATAGTAATAATAATAATAATAGTAATAATAATAATAATAATAATAATAGTAATAAATATAATGATACAAGGTAATACACAATAATGCACAATAATGAGTCCTGTCCTGGTGCGTCTATGCACAACGCTTCGTCGCTGAAATAAATCTTTGCACTTCAGTGAAAATAATGCCATTTTCTTCGTCGTTCAATGATTGTTCTCCATGGAGAAGAATATCAGAATTTAAAGGGTGAAATGAACGCAATTCATTAAATAGAAACAATCGCTGTATGTGGTACTTAGAGCATTTGAAGAAATAATGAGAGGCATTTTCTGCCACAGGAGCAAACAGGCGAAGTAGTTAAATGGTTTTGGAACAAGTCAGAGTTAAGGTAACTGCAATTTGTTCTTAATCTTGCATGAAATATGGAGGATATGTCAGTCTATTTGAGCCTCGTTCTGAAAAAAAACTGGGCTTAATGCAGGTACGTTAGATGTCATCCCAGATGAGCCTGTGCAGTTCGTACAGGCTTCTAAGGGACGACACTTTCCAACTACACTGGATTTTCGTTCATAAGAGACCTCCTTTAAACGAAAAATTCAATAAAAGCGGAAAGTGTCGTCAATTATGAGCATGTGCGAACTGCACAGACTAATGTGCGACGACATTTAACGAACAATCATTAAGCCCATATTTTCCAGAACGTGACTCATATAAAATATAAAACTACTCGGGGGACTCCAGGGGAATGATTTGAACAAACTGTGTACATAACCTCTATCTGATGTTTCACACCAAATATCAACATGATCAAGCTGTAGAACATAAAAAGTCCACAAAAGTTTAGTCCCTGAATCTGGGATGACACTTCACACGCACATGCATTAAATCCAGTTTTCCCAGCACGAGGCTCATTTATTTGCGATAAAAGCCAAACAATAATGGTGATTGTCAACAACTTTTGGTATATATTTGTAATGTATGTATGCGTGAGTTTATGATAAACAGCCGCGCTTTATCCATAGCTGTTACTTTTTAAAAAAAAAAACATGTTAAATATCGTGCGCGAAAGGTAAGTGAATAGTCCTTTATTTATATACACGAAAACTGAAAAAATGAGTTTTGGGCAACAAATATGACCGTTAGCGCGTTAATTAGCTTTTCCACATTAGGACCAAGTTTCGAACTATGCCGGGATATAATTGGAGACCACATTCTTCTGACCAAAATTAACAAACATTAGGCAATAAATTAGACATCTAGAGTGGTAACAATTTTCTTTTTTAACTGACATAGAGTGGCAACAAGCCTTTTCGTTAATTTGATCTAGCGACCTAGTAGTTGACACAACATACTCAAGTTTTGAACTCGGTAAATCTGTCCAGGTTTCATAAATAACGGACACGAAATCTGACTTCTAGAGTGTTCACGAGGTAAGTTTTCACACCGCACCTTATGAGCACGACGAAATGAACCGAAGAATTTCCTTTTTGTTTGCGAACTTCTTTAATATTTTACGTTTAGATTCAAGCGGTATCACAGCTGCAAAAACGAAGAAAACGATATGAGTATGGTAAAATCGACGAGAATCGACTTTTTGTGAAAAACACAAATTCTATATAATATGCCCTCTTGATAAAGCTACAACCCCGCAGATACGTTTCCATGGAAACGTATATGGTTACTGTCATTGCTGTGATGATGTCTAAATTATATGACGGCACGATATGAAAAAGGTGTCATGGCGTAAAGAATAACTCGACGTGTCGACTAAAACTACGATGGCAAGTCATTTTCAAAATAGCTTGACGCCAAAAACTATGTTGATTTGTGTCCACTTAGAATTAGATTTCGAGACTTAAAGAACCCGCATGTTGGCATAACAGCCTAAATCTCTCACATAATTTTATCCATTAGCCGTCCTGTATATTTACATATTTCTGTGTTGTATAGTTAAATATACAGGACGACTAAAGGATAAAATATCGTCAGAGATTAAGGCTGTGCTTACGAATCCCCATAGATATCGGACGAATGCGTTGGCGTTTCATATATACAAACATAATGAACGTGCTTTGAAAATAATTGTGTCGTGTTCTGAGAAAACTGGGCAAAATGCTTTTGCGTAAATTGTCATCCCAGATTAGCCTGTGCGGTCCGCACAGGCTAATCAGGGACGACAATTTACGCTTTTATGGAATTTTTCGTTTAATTAATGTCTCTTCTTAGCGAAAATCCAGTTTAAGCGGAAAGTGTTGTCCCGGATTAGCCTGTGCGGACTGCACAGGATAATCTGGGATGACACTTTACGCACAAGCATTTGCCCAGTTTTCTCAGAACACGACACATATCGCACTACACGCGGTGCTTTGAGCATCGTCATACTACTACAGTTTCAGGAAGAAAATATCAAATGTAAAGTTTTACTTACCAAAGCGAACGTGTGGATTATAATTCTGTTTAAGGTAATAGTCATGTTCTTTGTTTTAAAATCAATAAAATATATAATATCATATGTCATTATTTTGATACATATTATGCGCTAACTATTTTAAATTACAAATAATCGATTACCGGTAGTTAAAATAATAGCACTTAGCATTCGCGCAGTCTGGTCAGGAGCTACCCTGTCCGCTATAAAGTCACGCAGGGTTTCATAAGTGGACATAAGGAATTCTAAGCCGGGTTAACGGATGTGGAGTCATAACCACCAAGTATCTAAGTTGGAAAAAAATAAGATATAATTATATTTATATGTTTTTTTACTGAATCACATAATGGGCGGCTCAATCGTGCTTAATGGGCAATCCTATCACTCGAGTTTCTGCGAATACAGCCCAATATAAAAAGTAGCTACAAATACATTCTGCGTTTGATTTACAAGTGTCAGATTTAGTTGTTATTGTAACATGCAGGCCTGCGACCTTAAAAGAGCCAGAACTGATAACCCGCTATCGCGTCTGTGTACTTCCGGTAGCTCTTTACCACCGGATGAAATAAACTGAAATGCAACGCACATGACGATGTACATTTAAGCTTCGCTCTGAGAAAATGGGGCTTAATGCATGTGCGTATAATGTCGCCCCAGATTAGAATGTACAGTCCGCACAGGCTTATCAGGGACGACATTTTCCGCCTATACAGGCTTGTTGTTTAGATGAGACTTCCCTTAAATGAAAAATTCCATAAACGCGGAAAGTGTCGTCCCTGTTTAGCCTGTGCGGACTGCACAGATTACTCTGGGACAACATTTTACGCACATGCATTTAGCCCCGTTTTCATAAGAGCGAGGTTCATTTGTAATGTGAACACCAATATGTTCCCCCATAAGGCCATCGTCCTCTTCTTGTGGATTACGGTTTTAATGTTAGCGAAAGACTCACCATTTTTACATATTGTTCAAGTTTAAGTGACATGGAAACCGTCAGCGAAAATTATATACATTACCAGATGCGAAACAAAACACATGCTTTGCAACACGGAAGAAATACGAATACAACTTGACAATAAGTGACATACATGTACTTAAGAAGAGATGTAAATTGATACAAACCGACTCAATAGCATCAACAGCAAAGGCCAATGGGGTTATGTTTTTGCCAGCGCTTGTTTGTGTCTCGACTATAACGCCTTAGTCAGGATAAAAAGGATGCTTTTTAAATGTGTTACATTGGAAAATTGACAAATGAGTCGCGTTCTGGGAAAACTGTGCTAAATGCATGTGCGTAAAGTATTGTCCCAGATTAGCCTGTGCAGTCCAAACAGGCAAATCAGGGACGACCTTTCCGTGGTAAAGTTGTTGTTTTTTTTTTTCTTTTAAAGAAAGTCTCTTCTTAACGAAAAATCCGGTTAAGGCGGAGAGTATCGTCCCTGATTAGCCTGGGCGGACTTCACAGGCAAATCTGGGACGACAATTTACTCATATGCATTAAACCCAGTTTTCCCAGAAAGAGGCGTTTATGATAAGAAGATATCGAGCCAACTATGATATTAAACTGTACATATTGAATAAAGTAAATGCACTTCACCTCCTGGCTAATAATGGCTTTGATGTATGCAAGTTGTTCTTATCTAACCTACCGGTATGATATATTCAAAGATAGTTCCCAATCGGTGCTTTTTATCCAAGTACCGCTTATTGCGATTTAGCCAAATGTTTACTCGTCGCTTTTGGCAAGATATACATGATTATGTTATACAACCAGTTTGCATCACATGCAGGTACAAAAAAAAAATGCCAAAGCTGATAAATCCATCTAGAGCACCTATCAAATGATATATGGATTACTTATCTATTTACATTATCCGTGTGTGCTATATATAGCTGGATATTAGAATTGGAGCTTAGATTCGTGATTTACAACTTGATCATTGCATGTATTTTAATGATGAGCAAATAGTTTCAAGTTACCGGGGTACGTGGGGTAAGGAGCATAGTCACGTTCCTCTTTATAGCGACATTAAACGCACCGTTTTGACTAACTGTTGTGAAAGAGCAATGCTCTTATAAAATATAAATATCAACCGAGTAAAACTAAGTATTGCCCTATTGTTTAAGAAATGTAGTAACAGTGGAAGAAACACTAGTTGTAGCAATATAATTGTTACAGCAGCAGTAGCAGTAACAGAAGTAGAAGTAGTACTTCTGACTTCAATAACTTAGAAAAATGTCGCATTTTTCTGATTGTGCGAGAATCACACATATCTAGTCAGTACTATAAAACCTTTTTTATTTGGTCAATATGCAATCTTAAAGTGTTCTAGGGTAGAAACATATTAAGTATTTCGGATAGCTTGTCATAATGACAATATTTACATACAAAATTGATATATTTAAAATATCACAACAATAATTATAATATAGAAAAATATAGTTTAAAACAGGTTGAATGTGACTTTGTGCCCACACACGATACATATGCATATTTTCAAAACGAGAACGGATAACATCATCAAATATGTTGATATGTGGCGTGTTCTGAGAAAACTGGGCAAAACGCTTGTGCGTAAAGTGTCATCCCAGATTAGCCTGTGCAGTCCGCACAGGCTAATCCGGGATGACACTTTCCGCCTTAACTAGATTTTCGCTTAGAAGAGACATCATTTTTACCAAAAAATTCATAAAAGCGGAAATTGTCGTGCCTGATTAGCCTGTGCGAACTGCACAGGCTAATCTGGGATGACAATTTACGCACAAGAATTTTGCCCAGTTTTGTCAGAACACGCCACATATATGCATACGGATCATCGATGATGTATCATCAACACTGAATGAGGCATATTGATTCGCAGTTTGACGTGAAAGTACCCGCTGATGAATATACCCGGTTAGAAAATGTGGCACATTTAATCACTCGTACATTTCGCCCGATTGAACGGGTGATAAACATTAATTGATTGACGTTAACAGTGCAATATGACAGCCTTATCGCCGTTAACAGTGCAATATGACAGCCTCATCGCCGTTTAAGAAAATAATCCACTCTATATTGGTGTTCAGTATTGGACACTTTCAAGTGTATGACATTGCCATTTAAAGGAGAATATTTTGTCCTGTTTCATATTTTTCTACTTAGTTTATTGGAAGTAATGAGGCCTTTACACTGTTAAGTACAACCCGAGTCATGTGTGGTTGATGTTTATTAAGAGGACGATGAAGTCAGTTTTAGAACCACTGTGCGCACAAATGGATAGACTTTCATTTAAATTGAGGAATACCATTCAGGTAATACGTTGCTTTTGTTTAATGTTTGTTGTACATGTCCATACTTATGTATTGCATCGTTAATAAATCGATATGTTCTTACAATGCTTGTGTTATACTAGTACATACATCGGTTTGTTATATATTTTTGCGGGAGCATTACATCATAGATGAACAATAAGTCAAGAGCGTGTATTTCTGTGTACTGATATTTAAATTTCCATTATATTATTATAATAAGAAAAAAAAGTGTTTCTTATTCCTCCCCCATTATTAAAGATTACGTCACACAGACAGTGTGATACTACGTTTCCAACACCGACTGCCTCCTACATATTATGGAAAAAAACAAGTGTCCCCTACCGATAAATATTCTTAAAAGAAACGGATATCTTTTGTGTGGGCATTGGCAAATTGTGCAATACTATTTTGCCCATGAACTTAGCCGATAAGGCAACGTGGGATTCATTGTCACGTTTGTCACAAAAGCTCTTGTTACTGTTTAAGCCTCGTTCTGGGAAAACGGGGTTTTATGCTAATCAGGGACCGCACTTTCCGTTTAAACTGGATTTTCGCTAAAAAGGATAGTTCTCTTATAGAATTTTTCGTTTGAATGAAGTCTCTTCTAAACAAAAATCCAGTCCATGCGTACTGCATAGGCTAATCTGTGACGACACTTTACGCACATATATTAAGCCTAGTTTTCCTAGAACGCGGCTCAATTGAATGAACGTTATGAAGTCTGAATAATACTATCGAGATAATTCTCGCTGCGTTGCTCTTTTAATCAACAAAAACACATAATTTTCTTGAATAACTTTATCAACTTTATATTTCTTTTTTGCATTTGTTTCCATGAGAACCATTTAATCATTTCCGTTTGATACAGACGTTCTGTTTGAATAACCAGGGGCCGTCGATGCACAATGCATATTGGTAAGGTTAAGTTGAAAATCAATGAACGTGAGAAAAAAAAATCAACCGTTTAGTGAAAGACCAAAACACGAAACACTTCATCAGACAACACTGGTTAAGTTTCCTGGTTGAATCATTTATGCATTCGTCGTACAATATATTTATTGAAAATGCTCTGTCATTATATCAAATTATAATTAATTGGAGAAAATAATGTCTGACTCACTCAAAATAATTGAGGCATTTTTATATAATGGTTATACACCGGCTACACTTAATTCCTCCTTAGTAGTACCAACGCACATAGTTTAGTCCCACTCAAATTAAGCGTATAACCCATCCCATCGGTTCATTTTGTTTTGATATGCGAACTGATTGCGTAAGAGGGCATATTTACACTAGGGGCTGACGAGGTCAAAGCTAAGTCCGTTTGTCTACGACGTCGGGTATATGTTTTACTACGAAACATTGTGTCAATACACTACTTAATCAGGCGAGTTTCATCTTTTCTGGTATTTATGGATTAGAGAACGGAACATCCGGTAATGGTAGGTACTTATTTTCAATAACAAACTAATTACAAATGCGCGTAGTTACAACCTTAATGGTGGGTTCCCACTGCCGATCCGATCAACACGATCACCGAAATTTCCCGACCAAACCCGACAAAGCTCGACTGAAAAGGGTATACTCGACTTCTTCTCGACCTCTTGTCGATAACACACGACCCCTACACGACTCATTCACGACGTCCACGCAACCATCTTTCCGATTTCTGCTCGATCATCACGACCTATACGCGAGCCTATACGATCTCAGCTTGACCAAGTGGACCTCAGCTCGATCGCCACCTGATCTTCACACGACCAGATCGTGATGGTCGTACCACAGTCGTACAAAGTCGCGAACGGTCGTGTAGTGAAACTTTGAGAATAAAAACTTCAAACATTGTTGTTCACTTTAATCATCATGGAGATTGAACAATTAAATTCTTACAAATTGTCAAGACCAAGATTGTTTCGTATATATGGCTTCTAAAGTGGTAACGTGATTTGTCTAATATTCTAAGAAGGTTATGAGAGAGAGAGACAAGCGCGACGTTTTACACGTGAGTTTTGTTTTAGTGACATGAACTCGTGTATGGTCGAATAGCAATCGGGAAGGGATCGTGTAAGGTCGAGTAGCCGTCGGGTAGCAGTCTAGTAAATATGTACATCAAATCGAATAGAGGTCGACTACGGACACACGGACTACGCTTTGACCTCGTCAGCCACCAGTGATTTATCTCTGTAAAATTTAGTTAGCAAGACAAGCGCTGTACTCTGTTGGTGGAATGTAACGTTTTAGTGTGATTATGAGATATGGAATTGCGCGACGGAAATTTTGGTTTACTCTCAGGCTACGTAGCACTTGGATTCGACACTCCGAGATTAAATACGCCTCATCGTTTTTTGTCCCGTTCAGGTTTCCGGACACGTACACTATTTTAAGGCGTTAACTTATAAAATGAAGTTTGCATACCAGTCTTTAAAACAATGTATACAGAGAGAAGAGCTCTAAGTCTTTTTTTTTTTAAAGTAATTACCCCCTCCGGTCTACCCTTTTTACCCGTAAGTTACGTTGTTGGTGTATAACGCATTTCATGTCCTCAATTCAAGCTACTTTTTTAAGTACGATTCGAGGTGGCTGACTGGATTTTTAAATTTTGTTAAGAGCATACAAAGTTGAGGAACATTATTCATATCATTATTTGACATATAGGTCTCATTTTTGGAAAATTGGCTTTAATGCATGTTCGTAAAGCGTCATCCCAGATTAGCCTGTCTTGCCTTAAAGAAAGTACTGGTGGAGGTTAACAAATATTTCTCTACTGATAATTTCTTTCGATTTTCCCTTTTTCTTTAATATTATATGACGTCGCATGAATTAACTTCATTCACAAATGTGTCCTTTCTGGCAGTTTACAATATTACATTGTTTTTTATCCCTTTCTTTTTCTCGCCATCGGTCTGTTTTCGCTTACGTCCTTTTGCTTTCACACGTGGTATACTTAATCATGATGGTATCTAGTTCATTTAAACCCTCTATCGTCTATTTATTTTATTTATTTTGACCGATTTCTGTCTAAAGATCGATCAATACTAAATTCGGCATTTGCAATCGAACTCGTAGAAGATCTAACTGTCATTGAAAACACAAATGAGGATCATTATCGCATTACTGTGTTCCATGGTACAGTTTTTCGGTTGCTTGTCCTTGCACTTCTTACTAGACTCCCCTAATTATTAATTTATCTCTATTTAAGGCAAGTGTCAGTCATTTCTTCGTTGTTTTACTTTTTGTTGCACAACAAACCCCGTTAACATACCGATAATTGATATGAGCAGCGTTCTGGGAAATCTTGTCTTAATGCACGTGCATAGTGTCGTCCCAGATTAGCCTATGCAGCCTGGAACGACACTTTACGCAAATGCATTAAGCCCCGTTTTCCCAGAACGAGGCTGATATAAAAACAAGTTTTGAGAAGTTTACGCCTACAACCAAATCTTGCCACTCGTGATTTTGTTAAATCACCTTTAAAAGTAGTGTATTTTAACATACAACATTATACACGAATGTCGAATTGCCCACATGTGTTAAAGTTCCTTTGAAGAACTAAATTAAAACTTCAATAGCTATTTAATAAGGTAGAGGTACCTGACACCAAATATTGTGTTTTGTGACAGCTTTTAACAAGGTCGACACGCTCTCTACCTTTTGCATTTCGTTATCATTTCAGTACAGTTTGTTTACTCTGTGCATCCGCGGAGCATGGTAACAATGTGCAATACTCGAGCACTTGCAATAACGACAATACAACCGGACATAAGAAGGCTGTTAGTCTTGCGACAAGAGATATTGAACTGATAACATGAACATATGATTGAGAATATCTTGGTCCGGTTAAACAAATGAGCCTCGTTCGGAGAAAACGGGGCTTTACTCATGTGCGTAGAGTGTGGTCCCGGATTAGCATGTGAAGTCCACAAAGGCTAATCAGGCTACACCAACATTGCGTATTAAAAAATGTCTAATGATTATAGAGTCACCTTTGAAATGATTGGGGCGTTGAAGTGAGGATAGTCGATTCAATTGTGATATTCCGTTTGGGATGGGAGTTGTTAAAACAGATATGGCGTTTCTTAATGTTGAGGTTACATTGTTAAACATACTTTATCCATGTAATTGTACTATATTCATTGCCTTGTCAGTATAGTATTGCACAGCATTTTTATTTCATTCTGTTCATGGTGATGTAACGACTATGTAACAAATAAGGTAACTTCATTATTTGCCGCACTTTTCAAATAGAGTACCGTCAACAAACATTCAATTCACCGACTCAAATCAATTGGGCTTAAGTATGCAGTCGTTATGCCAGCTTGTACGTCCGACCGTCCGGACTTCCACTTTACACAATATGGCATTATCAAAAAAATGCAATTACCGGTAAATACGAAGTTTCTTTGCACAACACAGCAAATAAAGCAAGTGGCCGATTAGCAACGTCTGACCTAGCTCTGACGTTTTCTCTCTTTGTGAGAAAAAATTAACCCGAAAGCAAACACATATCCTATTTATATTTTACAAAATATTATTAGCATAATTATCTTTCACGCGTTGCTATAATATATCGACGATTAACCGTCACACATTGTACACTTCGATAAACATCAATAACACAAGCTTGGTCTGATATTGGGTCCATTTAAAATTGCATATGCCTCATACAATTATATTTCCTCGCATGAATTGCTGCACCTTAGGAGGAGCTCCACAAAGTCTGAATCGTCGAATGTATGAACCGTTAATACCTATATTTGAGCCTCGTCCTGGAAAAACTGGGCTTAATGCATGTGCGTCAAGAGTCATCACAGATTAGCCTGAGCAGTACGATACCTTCCGCCCACGCTGTATTTTCGCTTAGAAGAGACCTCCTTTAAACGAAAAATTCCTTAAAAGTGTCGTCCCTTATTAGCATGTGCGGATTGCACAGGCTAATCTGGAACGACAATTTAACCACATGCAATAAGCCCAGTTTTCCCAGAACGAGACTTACATTAAAACAGGCTGCTTAGAGACGTTAACATCTGCAACTTAATCTTTACTCTATTATGGAAAAGCACATTTGTACACATACTGGACACCAACATTATAAATTAAAACATTTGTAAATGACTCACGAATGTAAAGTCACTTTTAAAAGCAGTGTCTTTAAACCTACAACGTAATACACAAATGTCAAATAGCTCACATGGGTTAAAGCATCTTCGAATAGCTACGTTAAAACTTCTATATGTATAAGGTAGATGGTAGAGGTACATGACAACATCAATATGTATTATGGCAGCTTTCAACTAGGTCGACACGCACTGTGCCTTTTGCATTTAGTTATCATTTTAGTCAAGTTTGTTTACGGTATACATCCGCGGAGCATGGTAACAAGTAACAATTCACGAGAACTGAAAATAACGACAATACAGCCGGATATAAGCAGTCTGTCATGCTTGCAACAAGAGATATTGATCTGGTAAAATGAACGTATGATTAACTATAGCGTGCTATGGTTTAAACAAAATAGCCGCGTTCTGGACAAACGGGGAAAATGCATTTTTGAATCGAGTCCTCTGATTCGAGGGGTTTCCTTGCACTCTTAAATCGAGTCCTCTGAATGGTGGCGTTTCCTTGCACTTTTGAATCGAGTCCTCTGATTGGTGGCGTTTCCTTGTACTTTTGAATCAAGTCCGCTGTTTGTTTGCGTTTCCTTGCACTTTTGAATCGAGTCCTCTGATTGGTTGCGTTTCCTTGAACATTTGAATCGAGTCCTCTGATTGGTGGCGTTTCCTTGCACTTTTGAATTGAGTCCTCTGATTGGTGGCGTTCCTTGCACTTTTGAATCTAGTTCTCTGATTGGTGGCGTTTCCTTGCACCTTTGAATCGAGTCCACTGATCGGTGGCGTTTCCTTGCACGTTTTAATCGAGTCCTCTGATTTGTGGCGTTTTCTTGCACTTTTGAATCGAGTCTTCTGATTTGTGGCGTTTCCTTACACTTTTGAATCGAGTCCTCTGATCGGTGGCGTTTCCTTGCACGTTTGAATCGAGTCCTCTATTGGTGGCGTTTCCTTGCACTTTTGAATCGAGTCTTCTGATTTGTGTCGTTTCCTTACACTTTTGAATCGAGTCCTCTAATTGGTGGCGTTTCCTTGCACTTTTGAATCGAGTCCTCTGATTGGTGGCGTTTCCTTACACTTTTGAATCGAGTCCTCTGATTGGTGGCGTTTCCTTCTAATTTTGAATCGGGTCCTCTGATTTGTGGCGTTTCCTTACACTTTTGAATCGAGTCCTCTGATTTGTGGAGTTTCCTTACACGTTTAAATCGATTCCTCTGATTCGAGGGATTTCCTTGCACGTTTGAATCGAGTCCTCTAATCTGTGGCGTTTCCTTGCACTTTTGAAACGCGTCCTCTGATTGGTGGCGTTTCCTTACACTTTTGAATCGAGTCCTCTGATTGGTGGCGTTTCCTTGCACTTTTGAATCGAGTCCTCTTATTGGTGGCGTTTCCTTACACTTTTGAATCGAGTCCTCTGATTGGTGGCGTTTCCTTACACTTTTTTTATCCAGTCCTCTGATTGGTGGCGTTTCCTTACACTTTTGAATCGAGTACTCTGATTATTGGCGTTTCCTTACCCTTTTGAATCGAGTCCCCTAATTGGTTGCGTTTTCTTGCACTTTGAATCGAGTCCTCTAATTGATGGCGTTTCCTCCTAATTTTGAATCGAGTCCTCTTTTGTCTTTCATTATTTTACACCTGCAAATAAATCTTGAAACAGTTGTAAAATGACTAATATGTCTTGCAGATCTTTAAAAACGTATATTGTTTACATCTACACCAAATTTGCGTTATGAAAGATTGTCTAATGACTCAAAATTACAAAATCACCTTTAAAATTATTGGGGCGTTTTTAAACCTTCGTTTCAAATATCTCAAAAATGTTCGAACACATTTAAAGAAATACTTAAACATTACAGTAGCTATAAACGTAGACACCTGACACCAAAAGTTGTGGAGCCATAAATCGACGGGCTTTTTACATACTGTTTCATTTTGATTTGGTTATCAAAGAAGTCAATTGTGTTTACTGTATGAATTCACGGAGCATGTTAACAAATGAACAAGCGGATTAAATTCTGGATAGTGGTACACACAGACTCATTTTAAGATGTATACCGTTGAGTAATACTCGAGCATTTTAAATAACATTACTGTCGGCCACAAACAAGCTGACATTCTTGCGAAGAGAGATATATACTAGATAAATTTATTGGTAATAGCTTGCTACGGTTAAAAAAAAACCCGTGTGGTATATTTTATACAACTAACATCAGTGTGTGCTTAACGTGAAGGGAGGATAGTCGATTCAATTGTGATATTTCGTTGGAGGTGTAAAAACGGATATGGAGTTGCTTAATGTTGAGGTAACATGGTAAAACATGATACTTAATGCATGTAATTATTCTATTATCATAAGCCTTGTGTGTATAGTGTTCAGAGAATTTCATTTCATCATGTTCATGGTGATGTAACGACTATGTTATCAATTAGGTAACGTCATTTTGTCGTATTTTTCACATAAAATAACGTAAATAAACATTCAATTCACCGACTTAAATACATTGCGCTGAAATATGGAGTGGTTACGCCATCTTGTGACAATGTCCGTCCGACCGTCCGGACTTCCACTTTACACAAAATGAAACAAATACATGTACATGTACCGATAAATTCAAAGTTTATTTGCACAACACAGCAAATAGAGCGAATGGCCGATTATCGACGTCTGGTCTACTTCTGACGTATGTTTATGTCTAAATGTTTGCTCAATTAAATGAGATTATTAACATATTTTCACTTGAGCAAGCGCTTGTAAAAATATTTATTTTTTATCTTTGTGAGAAAAAAAAAGAGTCAGGTTATTAACCCGAAAGCAAACACATATCCTGTTTATATTTTACAAAATATTAATAGGGTACTTATCTTTCACGCATTGATATAATACATGGACGATTAACCGTCACACTTTGTACGCTTCGATTAACATCAGTAACATAAGCGAGAAGATGGCTTGGTCTAAAATTGGGTCCATTCAAAGCTGTACATGCCTCATACAGTTATGTTGCCACGCATGAATTGCTGCACCTTAAGGAGGGTCTCCACAGAGATATAAGGTGTCGAGGTAACATGGTTATACATACTTGTGTGTATAGTATTTCATAGCATTTTGATTTCATTCTTCTCACGAGTCATTGTGATGTAACGGCTATTTTATAAGTTAGGTAACGTTTCTTTTTTTCGCATTTTTCAAATAGAAACAACGTCAACAAATATAAATTCACCGACTTAAAAACAATGTGCTAAAGTATGCAGTGGTAACGCCATCTTGTCCGTCCGACCGTCCGGACTTCCACCTTTTGCACTTTACAAATCATCATATTATGAAAATATATGTGGACCGGCAAATAAAAAGTTTACTTGCACAACCCAGGAAATTAAGCAAATGACCGATTATAGACAACAGGCCTAGCTCTGACGTATGTGTATTCAGTTAAATGAGAAAAATAACATATTTTCAATCACGCAAAAATATTATTTTGCCACTTTGTGAGAAAGATATGTCATGGTATTACCCCGAAAGTAAACATATATCCTCTTTATATTATACAAGATATTATTAGGGTATTTATCTTTCACGCGTTGATGGACGATCAACCGCCACACCCTGTAGGCTTCGATTAACATCAATAAGATAAGCGAAAAGTCAACATTATCTGAAATTGAGCCCATTTAAAGCTGTACATGCCTCATACAATTATATTTCATCGCATGAATTGCTGCACCTTAAGGAGGAGCTCATCATAAACTGTTTCGTTGAATGTATTAACCGTCAAAACCTATATATGAGCCTCGTTCTGGGAAAACTGGGCTTAATGCAAGTGCGCAGTTCGCACAGGCTAATCAGCGACGACACTTTCCGCCTACACTGGATGTTCTCTTAGACGACACCTCCTTTAAACAAAAAAATCCATACAAGCGAAAAGTATCGTCCCTGAAAAGCCTGTGCGGATTGCACACGCTAATCTGGGACGACAATTTACCCACATATGCCCAGTTTTCTCAGAACGAGACTAATATTAAAACAGGTTTGGAGAAGTTTTTCACCTACAACTCAATCTTTAAACAATTGGTAAATTACTCATTTTATTATGGAAAAAAACACCCTTTTACACCTACTGGACATCAACCTTATATATTTAAAACATATGACTCACGAATGTAAAATCACCTTTAAAAGTAAAAGGTAGTGTCTTTAAACCAGCTCTGACGTATGTTATTGTTTAAATATTGTTTTAATGAGAAAAATAACACAAGCGCTTGTAAACATATTTATTTTATATCTTTTTGAGAAAAAAAGTCAGGGTATTAACCCGAAAGCCAACACATATCCTGTTTATATTTTACAAAATATGAGTAGGGTATTTATCTTTCACGCGTTGATATAAGATATGGACGATTAACCGTCACACTTTGTACGATTCGATTAACATCAATAAGATTACCGAAAAGTCGGCTTCATCTGAAACTGGGTCCATTTAAAGCTGTACATGCCTCGCACAATTATATTGCCTCGCATGAATTTGCCGCACCTTTAGGATGAGCTCCACAGGGCCCGAATCGTCGAATGTATGAACCATCAAAACATATATATGAGCCTCGTTCTGGGAAAATTGGACTTAATGCATGTGCGTCAACTGTCATCACAAATTATTCTTAGCAGGACGACACTTTCCGCCTACACTGGATTTTCGCTTAGAAGAGAACCCCTTTAAACGAAAAATTCCATTAAAGGCGAAAGTGTCGTCCCTGATAAGCCTGCGCGGACTGCCCATGCTAAGCTGGGATGACACTTTACGCACTCAGAACGGGGCTCATATATATTCTAAAGGTAGAATCGACGCTGATCCTCATAGGCAGTTTTCCCAGAACGAGACTCATTTTAAAACAGGCTTCAATAAGTTAACACCAACAACTTAATCTTTAAACAAATGGTAAATTACTCATTGTATGATGCAAACGCATCTTTTTTTACAACTTCTTGACACAAACTTTATTTATTGAAACATATATAATAACTCACGAATGTAAAATCACATTAAGTAGTAGTGTTTTTAAACCTACACCGTAATACACGAATGTCGAATCGCTCACAAGTGTTTAAGCTTCTGTGAAGAACTACGTTAACACTACTATATGTATAAGGTAGATGGTAGAGGTACATGACACTATGTATTATGGCAGCTTTCAACTAGGTCGACACGCACTATGCCTTTTGCATTTGGTTATCATTTTAGTCAAGTTTGTTTACGGTATACATCCGCGGAGCATGGTTACAAGTAACAATTACCGAGCACTGAAAATAACGACAATACAGCCGGATATAAGCAGTCTGTCATGCTTGCAACAAGAGATATTGATCTAGTAAAATGAACGTATGATTAACTCTAGCGTGCTATGGTTTAAAGAAAAAAGCCGCCTCGTTCTGGACAAACGGGGAAAATGCATTTTTGAATCGAGTCCTCTGATTCGAGGAGTTTCCCTGCACTTTTGAATCGAGTCCTCTGATTGGTGGCGTTTCCTTGCACTTTTGAATCGAGTCCTCTGATTGGTGGCGTTTCCTTGCACTTTTGAATCGAGTCCTCTGATTGGTGGTGTTTCCTTGCACTTTTGAATCGAGTCCTCTGATTTGTGGCGTTTCCTTGCACGTTTTAATCGAATTCTCTGATTTGTGGCGTTTCCTTGCACTTTTGAATCGAGTCTTCTGATTTGTGGCGTTTCCTTACACTTTTGAATCGAGTCCTCTGATTGGTGGCGTTTCCTTGCACGTTTGAATCGAGTCCTCTTATTTGTGGCGTTTCCTTGCACTTTTGAATCGAGTCTTCTGATTTGTGGCGTTTCCTTACACGTTTGAATCGAGTCCTCTAATTGGTGGCGTTTCCTTGCACTTTTTAATCGAGTCCTCTGATTGGTGGCGTTTCCTTGCACTTTTGAATCGAGTCCTTTGATTGGTGGCGTTTCCTTACACTTTTTAATCCAGTCCTCTGATATGTGGCGTTTCCTTGCACTTTTGAATCGAGCCCTCTGATTGGTGGCGTTTCCTTGCATTTTTGAATCGAGTCCTCTTATTGGTGGCGTTTCCTTGCACTTTTGAATCGAGTCCTCTTATTGATGGTGTTTCCTTCTAATTTTGAATCGAGTCCTCTTTTGTCTTTCATTATTTTACACCTGCAAATAAATCTTGAAACAGTTGTCAAACGACTAAAATATCTTACAGATCTATAAAAAAAACGTCTTTTGTTTACATCTACACCAAATTTGCGTTAAAAAAAGAATGTCTCAATATTACAAAATCACCTTTAAAATGATTGGGGCGTTTATAAACCTACGTTTCAAATATCTCAAATATTTTCGAACATATTTTCCATTTTGATTGGGTTATCACTGAAGTCAAGTGTGTTTACTGTATGAGTGCATGTTAACAAATGAACAAGCGGATTACATTCTAGATAGTGTTAAACACAGGCTCATTTTGGATGTACCGCTGAGTAATACCCCAGCAATTTAAATAACATTATTACCGGCCACAAACAATCTGGCATTCTTGCGACGAGAGATATAGCATAGATAAAATAAACGCTTGATGGTGTATTTTTTACAACTAACATCAGTGTGTGCTAAACGTGACGTGAGGATAGTCGATTCAATTGTGATATTTCGTTTGGGCATGGGAGTTGTAAAAACGGATATGGCGTTTCTTAATGTTGAGGTAACATTGTTAAACATACTTAATCCATGTAATTATACTATTATTATAAACCTTGTGTGTAAAGTGTTCAGAGATAACGGATATGTAATAAATTTAATAACGTCATATTTGTCGCACTTTTCAAAAAAAAAACAACAAACATCAACAAACATTCAATTCACCGAATTAAATACACTGTGCTTAGGTATGCAGTGGTTACGCCATCTTGGCCGACCGACCGTCCGGACTTCCGCTTTACACAATATGGAATAATGAAAAAAATACAAGTGCCGGTAAATACAAAGTTTACTTCCACCACACAACAAATAAGGCAAATGACCGATTATAGACAACGTGTCCATCTCTGACGTATGTTACTGTCTAAATATGTGCTCAGTTAAATGAGAACATTAACACATTTTCACTCGCGCAAGCGCTTGTAAAAATGTTTATTTTTCCACTTTGTAAGACAAAAATATCATGGTTTTTGCACCGAAAGCAAACAAATATCCTCTATATTTTATACAATATATTTTTTAGTACTTATAGTTCACATGTTTATATAAGATATGGACGATTAACCGTCACACTTTGTACGCTTCGATTAACATCAGTAACATAGGCGAGAAGTCGGCTTCATCTGATATAAGGTCCATTTAAAGCTGTACATGCCTCATACAGGTATGTTGCCACTCATGAATTGCTGCACCTTTAGGGCGAGCTACTCAGAACCTGTCTAGATAACGCATTGAAATATCATGTGTATGATGTGAATATAACGCATTGATATATCGTGTATAAATAACGCATTGATATATGATGTGAAAATAACGCATTGATATATCGTGTATAAATAACGCATTAGTCTATAATGACTTGATAACGCATCGCTCTATAATGTATTGATACCGCATTGATATATAATGTATTGATACCGCATTGATCTATAATATATTGATAACGCATTGATCTATAATGAATTGATATCGAATTGATCTAAAATGTATTGATAAAGCGTTGATCTATGATGTATTGATACCGCATTGATCTATGATGTATTGATACCGCATTGATCTATAATGTATTGATAACGCATTGATCTATAATGTATTGATATCGCATTGATCTATAATGAATTGATACCGCATTGATCTATAATCTATTGAGACCGCATTGATCTATAATGTATTGATAACGCATTGATCTATAATGAATTGATAACGCATCGCTCTATAATGTATTGATAACGCATTTGTGTATAATGTATTGATACCGCATTGATATGTAATGTATTGATACCGCATTGATCTATTATGTATTGATAACGCATTCGTGTATAATGTATTGATACCGTATCGCTCTATAATGTATTGACACCGCATTGATCTATAATGAATTGAAAACGCATGTATCTATAATGTATCGATAACGCATTGATATGTCGTGTATAATTAACGCATTGGTCTATAATGAATTGATACCGCAATGATATTCATTTGTATCGGTAACGCATTGATCTAGAATGTATCGGTAACGCATTGATCTGTAATGTATTAATAACGCATTGTTATATAATATATTGATAATGCATTGATATATAATGTATTGATAATGCATTGATATACACTGTATTGATAACGCATTGATCTATAATGTATCGGTAACGCATTGATCTATAATGTATTGATAACGCATTGATATATAATGTTTTGATAATGCATTGATCTATAATGTATTAATACCGCATTGATATATAATGTATTTATAACGCATCGATATATAATGTTTTTATAAGGCATTGATCTATAATGTATTGATAACATATTGATATATCATTTATAGACAACGCATTGATCTATAATGTATTGATAACGGAATAAACACCATATGTTTAGACAATCTCTTTGTGTAGAAGGTAGCACACTTTTAACCATTCATAACCACAGAAAGTTTAAGGTGTAATAAGACCATGTTGCTTTCCAATGCGTGGGCATTGTATCGTATCATAAAAAAATATATAATAAAAAGCCAATGTAAAACAAAAATGTCATCTAATTTATATTGTGAGAGATTCTTCCTTTAGAATTTGTCCAATCTTTTGAGTAATGTTGTTGTTGTGTCTGGCTAAAAGTTGTTTTTCTTCCTCATATTAAGTTCATGCACAGTCATGTCTACTAAGTAAATAGCGTAACACTGGTTTTTTTACCTTGAATTTTCTGAAAAATGGGACTTTCATGACGTCATGTTTAATTATAACTTCCCTGTTCCCAAGATTATTCAAGTACATTCACGCCCCCTATATGTTTTGTATAATGAACTACGTTTGTATTATTTTTTGCATGTATAAAACGTGCAGTAAAACCGGATACAGCAATCGCTAATGTATAACCACAGTCAAACAGTAAATAAGTTGTTTTGGCAAACCTAGCCTTCGCTGAATGACAACGCTTAAAAGCAACCGGAAACCAATTTATTTTGGGCGCACTAGTTATGTGAAAAAACAAGGATTAAGACGTGAACTTGTGGCGACAAATACAGATAATTTATGTACACCAACTATATGCCCTGAATTGAAATTAGGTTAGTAATACAATATGTCTGTCTCATGGTACATTTGCCGAAAGTTATGTTATACCAACTCCTAGTTTACTACTGAGTGGATATCGCTTAAACTTTCACAGTCGAATGCCCTTATTGTGTTGATGATCGTAAATAATTTAATTATGACTGTGGCGAGTTCCCGCTGAATCGTGGCCCTTTGTCTGTTTTGCAAGTTTAGAATATTTAATCATAAAATGTAGTGTTTTCAACTTTAACTACCGAGTGGTCTCGATCAATATTTTGCAATTAAATGACGTTAATATGTAGATTTCTGTAAACGAAGGAATTTTGCTTGCGACGAGTTTTGGCAAAATTATGGTCCTTTGTCTATTTTGTACAACAGCATGGGGAGCAGTAGTAGTAGTAGTAATAGAAGTATCAGTAGCAGTAGCAGCAGCAGTAGCAATAGTAGAAGACGTAGAAATAGAAGAAGTGGTATTTCTTTTATAATATACTTAGTAGTAGTGGTATTGGTAGTAGTAATAATATACGTAGTAGTTGTGGTAGTGGTAGTGGTAATAGTAGTAGCATTTACAGAATGAGTTGTATTAGCAGGAGTAGTTACAGCCGCAATATGTGTCGCGTTCTGAGAAAACTGGGCATAATGCTTTTGCGTAAATTGTCATACCAGATTAGCCTGTGCAGTCCGCACAGGCTAATCAGGGACGACAATTTCCGCTTTTATGAAATTTTTCGTCTAAATTATGTTTTCTAAGAACACGACTCATATATTTGCTGAATACCTTTTACAATTGCATATTAAACCCATGTTTAAGTACTATCGAGGATATCAAACTGATAATATTTTTATAAACTCAACACAAAGTACACATTAAAACCTAGTTATCGAAGAAAACATGTCTAACCCTGATAAGTCATTCCTTTATATCTATAACGGACGTTTGTGTAACTAAACAGATATTCAGTTTTATTTTAAGTACTCGTTGTGCCGAATAAAACGAGTACACACTTTAATATATGAGTGTGTGCTCATAATTTAAAATTTAAAAGTGCAAACTGTGCAAGACGTACCCTAATATTCGAGTAACTGCTAGCAATAGGGACAATACAACGTCCGTTTGATTCTACTTTTTACATTTTAAAGCATATATCTTTTAACTCTTGTTTTGTTTTTCATGAAATTTATCTCCATACATAGTAGATTTTGTAGAAACTGGGTTTCGAACTTTCGACCATAGGTAAATATGTGAATTGCCAAAAAGGGCACATGATACACTGCATTCCGTTTAATTGTTCAAGAAAGTTACGTTGGCAGCTGTTTATGGTTTTATATAATGGACACTTGAACCTGCGACCTGAGGTCGTATCGCGACAGGTGCCCCACTTGGTACGATGCATCTCTGGTAAATGATAGGAATAATAAAACTCAAGGAACATTATCAATACAGATATTTTTGTCATCATCCACATGTCTTGATTTCTCGTGCATATTTGAGCCTCGCCCTGAGAAAACGGGTTTAATTGCATATGCGTAAAGTATCGTCCCCGATAAGCCTGTGCATCTCGCACCTGCTTATCAGGGACGACAATTTTCGCATAGTTTGGATTTTCGTCAAGAAGAGTCTTTATTTAAACGAAAAATACAATAAAAGCGGAAAGTGTCGTCCCTGATTAGCCTGTTCGGACTGCAGAAGCTAATCTGGGACGGCACTTGACGCACATGTACTAAACCCCTTTTTTTAAAAAGAGCGAGGTTCATTTGTTTGTACTGTATTCTGCAACGGGATTCGAACTTGCGACCCTAGGCACCGATATGTTATCTTCCTGTATGGAATACGCGCACAATCGTACTAGTAAGCAAAAGGCTAAGGGTCAAGATTATGATACCTCGGGTTGAAGCACCGAACGCTTTCATATCATTCTTTTATTTAAGTACATGTACATATAAAAACACACCGATACACAACTTCCTTTCCAAGAATCTAAACAATACTTCCTGCTCTATACCTGCATTATAAGTCGAGCCTAAACAGCGTGCATTCCTCATGCATATACGGCTATTCGAATGCATGTTTTGCCCTATTTTAAAGACGTAACTCGATCTGTTTCCAGTTTGCGTAAATATAAAAATGAGAACGTGATGTGCATTGATGAGTGTAAAACTCACATGTGTACTGAATGTTATAATACGGTCTAAATCTACGAAAGAAACATACTGAATGAACACAACTCAGTGCTCTTGGCCTTGTAATTGGTTACTTTAGAAAATGTGTTTTTTTTCTGGAAAATATTGTCTGAAACGTGTTAATTTTTTTCGCCGTTCAATACGTTAGCAATCAATCAAAACAACAATATAACACGAAAACGTTCAACAGCTTCTGCAAATTCATTTATAAAACTTATATAAAAATGTTCGTTTTTGTTGTGTTATTTTTATTTTCAACGAGAAACATTAAAACTGTCCTTTAAAGGGATTTGTTCCAGATTGTTTGTGTATTTTTTTTCTTTTTGAAAAGCCATTACATGAAGTTACGTACAAAACTGACACATTTGGAATAATCAAACATAATAATAAGTACAAGGGTTGATTTCTTTTGCCTAAAGGTTGATTTGAGAGCAAAATCGCTACCACTCGGCCATTTAGGCTTTATAACACCGTATTATCGACGTTTTTTTCCTAGTTATCGGTGAAAAATGTTGCGAGCGCTCCATTATAATCCGATCTTTGATTATCCAAAAAAAAAAAACTCGTTTTAAAATACCTTTTCTGTGTCAGGATAGTTATTTTGCTTTTATTGAAGAATACATACTTTCTTTTTAACTTTTGTTTTTTATTTTTCATTTTGCCAGTCTGCGTTCGTTTAAGTCCGTTTAAAGCAAATTATGATCTGGTTTAGCGTAAAATTGAAAAGTTTTGTTCAGTCTAGTGGGCAATGTCTCTCATCCAAAGTGTGTTTATGTCAAACTTTATAGAAAAATGCTATGTAAGAATGAACTTTGTATTTTAACTTATTAAGCGACATGATATGTCAATTATGTTCTTCCGTAATACAACTAGAAAGGTTAAAACGCCTGGAGTGAATATTTCGCATACATCATCCAATAACACGTTGATGAGTTAATCGTTCTTTGCATGATTTGGTATATGATAATTCAAGTTGACATGACGCTATACATAATTTTCACAGAAGTTTAAATTACATTGTTGTTAACCTTGAATTAAAACAAATATATCCCATATCGCAAAAAAGAACTGCATTATGACATATTTTAGTGCATGTTTTAGTCATATCATTGTATCTGCATGTCAATTTTAATTCTGTTATTATTCATACTTCATTAATTCGCCAATCAGAATAATAAGTGTGGGAGTATCGTGTTTTCATTGAATGTGGGCATATTTTCGACAACTCGTTCGTCGTTGCGCTGTTCTATTGTTAACCTGATCGATCTTTTTTGACAGTCAGTGGGCGTTCATTGTATGCAAATGCTATATTTAACAATTATTATTATCATATTAAAATTAAATTCACGTTTCTGTCCTTAAAAGTCTTTGATATATTTCGTCGTCTCCAAACCCAGGTCTCTAGGTCATGGCGGCATTTCAACGTCAAAAAATAAATCTCTTTGAAATCAGATGCAGGGTTAGTCGCCACTAGCGGTGCAAACACGTGTGGACTTAAAACTGAAACATATATGAGCCTTGCTCTGTGAAAAGGGGGTTTGATGCATGAGCTTATATATTGAGAGCAGCTTTAAAAGCTTCCGACATCAATTCATGTTTATACAAATGATACAGGAAAATACCACTAAACGATATGACCTGGTATATCAACCTCATATGCACGAGTAGATCTAAACATGTATATGCATAAGTTAAGTACGTGCTTAAGACGCCAGACCCGTTACATTTTGATAAGTGGATGACAGATAACGGCCTAGTTCATTCAAGTTACTACCGCTGCGATCATGGCCTAAATATCAATTGACATTTTAATGAAACGTTTATATTATGGTCGTTCAAATTTGCTTGTTCACAGATGTATTTTTTTTATTGGAAAAAAAAAATAATCCTTAAGTTTAATCCTCAAAGGAAAAGCTTGACGAAAACCCAATTAGTAACTTCGCGCATATGGATAATTACGTGTTTACAATACAAAATATTAACAAATGCCCCTGCAGCTGTATTAAAGCCCCATTCCATTGAACATATTTCAGGGCTGTTCTCATTAAAGTCAATAATATTAATTTCACTGAGAACTGTTTCGTTTAACTAGATTTATTTTCGAACGGCTTGTTGCGAATCGAGTATTTGATTTAGGTTACGCATGCGCAAATAAATTCCACCGTTGATATACATAAAATATTAAATGATTGATGTCAACTTTGACCATGACCTTGCTATAATCCAATTTATCCCTATACATGGTTAGAAAGATAAGGCAATACACTTTTTGCATAACACAATTTAAATAAATTATATACGTTGCAACAAAAATTATTTACCTTCGGAATAACACATCGGTCCGTGCCGGCATGTTGTTGTTGATCGTAAATACGTATAGCAAAATATTTGAGGCTAGACACCATTACAACAAAGTAGTACACAAAATAGTTTCAATAAATACTGTTTTCTATTTTTTACATATATGCGTTTTTATTTCGATACCAAAAAATATCATTTAAACTGTATTTTATGAATTTAAAACATGCAAACCGTATTGTGCTTATTCGATTTCCTCCAACGTGTTTATAGAGTATTTGCATAATAATAACCAAATCGACATGATTTTATTTATTTTAATGGTGTTGTTGTTTTGTTTTCTTTTTTCTGTCGGTGATATGTCTAGTAGAAACGAAATTATGTTAGAGGTGGGGCTTTAAGGTCTGTGACCAACTCATGTCAAGTTAGTTTTTAATCGAATGGTTTTTACTGCACATATGAAGTATCAATATACATGTATGTTTCTATTAGAACATATTTTATACATTTACTCATTGATGTTTACTACAACCACTGACGTAAAGGACCAGGTACAAAGTGCCGTTTGCTAAATGAAAACTTTGGTTAAGATAGAAGGCAGAAACAAAGTATGTATATTAACAATCGGTTTTGTCCGTATTTTGCCGAGCTATTTTTCTCTCTTTATTTTTTATCTGTCACATATTCGTCCTGGGGTACAGAACAATCACAGATAAATGTTCTAAATTACTACTTGTTTCTTTATTTAGTTTTTCATTTCGTTAACCCAGACTCTTAGTCTTTGCAATTAAGATGTTAAATATCATTTTATGTTAAAGCGACTTGTTCACAAATTTTGGCGTGTTTTGAAGTTTTTCATTAAATGCTTTAAATTGATAAATATAAACATCAGACCTCAAGTGCTTCAATATAAAAACAAGAATACAAGTAAAATAAAAAATAAAAAAAATGAAAAAAAAAAATAACCACACCAGTGCTCGAACCACTGACTCATGGAGTAAAAGCCAAGCGCCGAAACCACTAAGCCATCCGTCTTCACCTGTGTATGTGTGTTATTCAGAGTTTATGTTCGGTTCGTCGTTGAGTCTTTACGACTACATTATGTGCGGACCTGACCATCCGTCTTGACATGGGTTGCCATTTATTTTATACTTTGTATAATTATCCACGTGTTGTAATAAATTATAACGATAACACAAGAAATCGATATTTTTTAATCGTTGCGCATCTGAGACGCTTTATAATTTTATCAATTTCTAACGATGATTTTTCGAAAACGAAAGTGTATTTTCAGTTTAAGTCTGCGACATTAGTGTTATTTCGCACACTGATCTACATTGTTCATTTATTTCTTGAATCTGTGACAAAAAGTTGAAAAATTCTCATTTTGATAAACTGTGAACAAGTCCCTTTAAATGTGAGTTGTACATTTCAAATCTTCCTTTTTATGAAGAATAAGAATGAACTGAAGTAAACAANAGGATCTGACATGAGTTGTCATATCATACCATATTTTATTAAACGAGTTCAGGAATTTTGTTAGTAAGCGAGCCTTTGGCGAGCTTACTAACGAATTTCCTGGACGAGTTTAATAAAATATGGTATGATATGACAACGAGTGTCAGACCTTTTTTATCACATGCTTTTAAATGAGCAAATTAAATAAATATTTACGCAAACATAATGATAAATCCCGAATGTTGTTTACATTTCGTGACGTCATTTGACGTTGCAACGTCATTTCAGCAAAATAACAAAATGCGATTGGTCAATAAACGAAAACTAAGCCAATGACAACGCTTAAAAAGTATATTATACATGTTTAATATAAAAATATATGTAATGGTTATATTACATGGGAAACAGGGTAGGGCATGTGATAAATTCTTCTTTAATATATGACTTTTTAAATTTGTGATTGTTCGTTTTTATTAACGACAAAATGAAAATCATTCACAAGCAATATGCTTTCGAAAACTTGATATAAGAGTCAACAAAGTATTGAACATAAGTATTAGAAAATGTAAAGCCTCGTTCTGGGAAAACTGGGCTTATGCATGTCCGCACAGGCTAATCCGGAACAACACTCTCCGCCTAAACTGGATTTCAGTTTAGAAGAGACTTCCTTTAAACGAAAAATTCCTTCAAAGCGGGAAGCGTCGTTCCTGATAAGCCTGTGTATATGCATTAAGCCCAGTTTTCCCAGAAGGAGTCTTATTTTTTTCACAGCCACAATTGGGGCACTGTCCCTTTAAACTTTAAACTTTGCGTTTATCTTTCCGACACAGTGATTACAATAGCCCGATGTCCTTAGGTAATATACGCCGCCACAAAAATGAAGTTTGTCTTCACCAGAGATAAATCAAATAATGCAACAATATCAGATTACAAATGCATTGAAATTGAGATGCTTAATTAAAGGGACTTGCTCACAGCATGGCAAAATGGCAAATTCCAAAAAAAAAATGTCAGTTTAAAAAAATGTATGCTTTACATTCAACCAAGCAAAATAAGTAAGAACAATGTAAAACAAATGTGTTGGCTTAGCTATAATCATCAATAACAAATGGAAAAAAAAATAACAAAGAGTTTTAAACGCTTTTCATCGATTATTTAGCAAAAGCGTGCATTACCGACAATCCTTTTAAACTACTATCATTTTCAAAGCCCTGTGTGATGTATTGGTAGCGTTTGTGCATTTGTTTCTAGAGGTCCCGAGACATGACAGGTAACTTTTTATAATATATATTTTTTATTATAATTATTTAAAACCATTCCGCTTATAACAGTTTTGTTAGTTGATTCATTAAATGACATTTTCCCAAAATACGAAAATCTGTGAACAAGTCCCTTTAATAGACACTTGTAGTACGGTATCTAATACCCAAGTGTCCGCATAAACATCTACACAAAATGCCCGTTTATTTGTATGCGTAATTTAAACTTGGAGTGTCATGTTAAAGCAGAGTGCATTACTTTTAACACTTAAGTTTTATCCTTGTGTATGCTTTGATGTTTCAAGTTGTGATATCTGTTAGACAAATCAATGTTTTACTTCAGTCTGCACTTGAAGAAATCAATACCATACGTGTATACCGCGTTTTATAAACTGCACGATCGATTTGTTTTTCGAAATAAGTGGCAATATGCATTGAAAACATATCGAAGGAACACTTCACTTTTAAATAAATGAAAAAATAAGTGTGTCGACTTATACATCTACTCGTTGAAAACAGATATGTGTCAACCATTTTCTAAAATCAATATTTTCATGTGGTGATTTTCCAGTAGACTTAACCCGGAAGCCGTTTTGCCTTGCAGTATGTTATTCGTATTGTGTTCTGAGAAAACTGGACAAAATGCATGTGCGTAAATTGTCATTCCAGATTAGCCTGTGCAGTCCGCACAGGCTAATCAGGGACGACGATTTCCGCTTTTATGGAATTTTTAAATGTTTAAATGTCTCTTCTTAGCGAAAATCCAGTTTATGCGGAAAGTGTCGTCCCGGATTAGCCTGTGCGGACTGCACAGGCTGATATGGGACGACACTTTATGCACATGCATTATGCCCAGTTTTCTCAGAACACGACACATTTCAAATGTGTTATCTACTTTCGAGATGCTTTAAGTTTGTGCATATTTACTATTTTGAATATAATTAAAACAAGAGAAAGAAATTCTGAATAAGTGCCTTTAATTTATGGATACTTATGACAGTTAACTTCTCTTGGTGAAAAGGAAGTAACTGCTTTAGATTGGCAAACAGAGATCGTTTTCGAATCTATTGTTAACATTAAATTTGCCATCTTTGTGACTAGCTCATTAAATTCGGTTGTAAACACTGAGTCAAACACTTGATTTGGATTATTGGATTATTATAGGTATGTGTGTTATATTCATATATTCATATTTTAATAGATATTGGAGACTTAATTTAAACAAGTTAGTGCGGCATACAATGTTTCATTTAATAAGTTAATGAAATGTAGTGTTTATCCTCGGCTGATCATGTTAATGGTCGTGCATAAATTAAAACATCATTTAGATGCAGTACGACACGTTATAAAAAAAATGCAAATCTAACAATTCAATCATTGTGTATACATGTAAATCGTATGTGCAGACATTTCATTTGCACTCGATTATGAGACGTATTGATTATTTTATATAGCAGGTTATTTTTCAACTTTTAACGAGTGTGTCTATTTTACTATGACATTTAAATAAAGTTTGATTCAAACATGTAACAGATAAGTCGTTTGATTGGCGATATTTGACACAACGATCTATTTGATGTAAAAAATAAATATTTATACTTATGAGAACTTTTACCTAATAAACTGTTGAAAACCTTTAACAAAAACACCATTGCATACATTACGCAGTCTTGCTGACATTTTGTAAGCACACTGTTGCTGACATTTAACAAGAACAGTGTTGCTGACACTTAATTAGTTTGTGTTGCTGAAATTAATAAGCACAATGTTGCTGAAAATTAACAAGCACATTGTTGTTGACATTTAACAAGCACACTGTTGCTGACATTTAATAAGCACACTGTTGTTAACTTTTAATAAGCACAATGTTGTTGACATTTAATAAGCACACTGTTGCTGATATTTAATAAGCACACCGTTGATGACATTTAATAAGCACACTGTTGCTGACGTTTAACAAGCACACTGTTTCTGACATTTCATAAGCACAATGTTGTTGACATTTAATAAGCACACCGTTGATGACATTTAATAAGCACACTGTTGCTGACATTTAATAACCACACTGTTGATGACATTTAACAAGCACACTGTTGCTGACATTTAGTAAGCTAACTGTTGCTGACATTTAATAAGCACGCTGTTGCTGACATTTAACAAGCCCACTATTACTGACATTATAAGAACACTGTTGCTCACATTAAATAAGCACACTGTTGCTGATATTTAATAAGCCCACTATTACTGACATTATAAGAACACTGTTGCTGACATTAAATAAGCACACTGTTGCTGATATTTAACAAGCACATTGTTGCTGACATTTAATAAGCACACTGTTGCTGACATTTAAATGGCACCACTGTTGCTGACTTTTAACAAGCACATTGTTGCTAAAATTTAATA
>VMBQ01002104.1:0-17500 GCA_007657795.1 Dreissena rostriformis | reverse complement strand
TAAACATTTGAGCTCTTTGCTGATGTCCGATAAACGTGTTAACATTTGAGCTCCTGAAATGATGTACAGTGAGAACGTTTGTTACATTTTACCTTATGTTGACCAATGATAATTTCCATTGGTGTTATTCTTTAAATTAAGCCTAAGAGTGTCACTTACATGTATGACACTTCAATCCTTGAGCATATTAACATTTTATTTTATTTTTCGTGCAGATTTTCATTACTAAGAATGTAATATTATATGGTAATGTCGGCTCCAACACACTACTCTGGGATTACTGAAAAGATGCGGTTCTATGTGATCGATGTAATCTACTTTGAAAAAGTAATGTACTTAGATATGATTTGAACTCGGTGTAGTGTATTTTAACAACATCAAAATAACACTATAAGCGAAATAAATTCACAATAATTAAAACGCCATTTACATTAAGTATAATATTTTGCATAAGTATTATAATACATTATCCCGACGATAAAGTTTTGTTAAAACCCAACTGATTGTACATACGTTTAGCTCAGTATATATCAGCACATACTCATCATAATTTATATAAATTTCTTCATATTCATGATTAATATAAAAGGCAGTCTTTATTTTTGGGCTGCCACACCCATTATGTGTTGTTTTTTTTACTAACACTGACTCTAACCGTGTGTTCGGGAAATGGTGTCTTACCGAAGTCCCTAAGAGCAACAAGTTATAAAAGCCGCGCCATGCAAAAATTGGGTCGTATGCCACATAGGGCTAATCTGCTAGTTATAACTTGAAACCTTGCGTGACTTTATAGCGGATGCGCCTGCTGGTCCAGAGCTACGTTGGCCGCATATGACATAACACCCATTTTCGCATGAAGCTGGTCATATGTTGTTTTTTTTTTTTAAATATTTATTTACAATAATGATTGTTCCATAATTTCCCTAGGGCCACAAGCTTACGTTGTTATTCACGACGGATGCATGTATTACTTCAAAGACGAGAAAGCGAAGAAACCGGCAGGAAAGTTTTCTCTCTACGGATACAACAGGTACGTTTCATTAACAGACTTGTTCTGGTTATAATTGTAAAAGATGAAACTATTTTAATTCAGCAGAGTATTTATAAAAAAAAAATTAATAAGCACGAAGTCGTACTTAACCGGAAATAATGCAATTCAAAACGCATGAGGCTGAAATTGTGAACTCGCGTGATGCTGAAATTTTGAACTCACGAAAGGATGAAAATGTAAACTCGTGACTTTGTGTGTGGCTGTGAATTTGTGAACTTGTTTTAGGCTGAAATTTTGAATTCGAATTAGGCTGAATGAGGCTCAATATTGAATTTGTCTTAGGCTGAAATAGTAAATGTGTGTGATACAGAAGGAGGCTGAAATTGTGGATTCTTTTTAGGCTGGAATTGTGGATTCGTTTGAAGCTTGATTTTTGGAGTTTAGGGAGCAAGAAATTATAAATTTTGTGTGTGTGAAATTGTGACCTCTAAATTCATCTGAATATTAAATTATGTGAGTCTTATTTTCTGACAAAATTCAATTGTTCATTTGTGTGGACTGAAATCACGATTTCGTGAGACAAGACCCTATAAATTCGCGTACGTGTGAAATGAAGAATGCGTCTGAAGATTTCAGTAATTCATGAACAGAACAGAACAGAACAGAACAGAATAGTTTATTTTTGACTTAAGCATATAAAGCTCATCGTCATTAACATACATATAAATAACAGCATGCGTTGAAGTACACACAAAAACACACATCATTTTAAAGAATAAATAATCTAAATAAACACGAAATAAACATATTTCGTGAACATATTTCGTGAGAATGGTACATGGATGGGTTTAATACACAGTGGTCACACAATGTTATGCATATAGGTTTACAAATATAGGTATAATTACATATTTCTGACCTTATTATTTTTTTAATGTATTTCTTTTTAACACTACATATATATGACATTTTCTCTTATTTTAAAGCATGTTAAACAATACATGGCTAGCTTTCTTAATACAGTTTTGTTTGAGCTATTAAGTAGTTAAATAAACTTGAACATATTTGGCCGGATTCTATAATATTTCGGAATTAATGCTTTCCTAACATCATTATAATAAGGACATTTAAGACCAACGTGAAATTCATCCTCGATGTCATTTAGGTTACATAATATACATTTGCGTTGATCTCTGTCATTATTCTGGTGTCTGCCCGTTTCTATGGATAATTTGTGAGAGGACAACCGTAATTTTGCAATAATGTTCCTATGTTTTTTGTTGTCAACAATATCAAGATACGATGATCTTTCAAAAACCGGTTTGAGTTCCTTATATAGGATCATTGAGCTACACGACGTCACACTGACATCCCAGTTGGTAATATACTGGTCTCGTAATCTGTTTTTGAATAACGGGATAAAGTGATCATTGTTAACAGATTCAGGGAATAGCCATACATCGGTGAAACCGGTTTGGTTAAGAATGTCCCGTATTTTCGATGACCAATTGTTAGCATTATTTTTACGTTCAATTTCTAATCTTTGTAAAACTACAACTTGTTTAAGAATACAATTTCCCTGTTTCACAGTATGTAATTTCAAAAAATATTTAACCATCCTGACATATCTGTCGATATGCAAGGGAAATCGACCAACTTCGGCATATAGCGATAGTGAATTTGTTGACATTTTTACGTTCAATAGTCTTTTACAAAATTTACGGTGAACGCGTTCAATATTTTCCGCTTTGATGGATCCCCAAACTTCGCAGTTATAGTTTAAAATGGATGATACATATGCGTCAAATAAATTAAACATGATATTTATGGGTACGTTCATATCTTTCGTTAGGTTGAACAAAGAATGCATTGCTTTTAATGCTTTGCCATATAGTGTATTTGTTGCGGGCACGAACGATCCGCCACTTGACATCACAATTCCAAGGTAATTAAAATTGTTCACAATTTCTAGTTCTTGACCTTTATAAGTCCATTTGAATGCTTTACTGATTGAACCCCCTTTTCGGAATACCATGACCATTGTTTTTTCAATGTTAACTGTTAAATTCCATTTATCGCAGTAGGCTTCTAAATTGTATAATGACTCTTGAAGACCCTCTTGTGTTTCAGAAAATAAAACCGCGTCGTCTGCGAATAATAAGAGATAGATAGATATTTGTTCTAATTTCATGCCGGCGTTTATTCCATTCTGCAGACTTAATTCGATGTCATTAATAAAGAGTGAAAACACTATGGGCGAGGTTATCTCCCCCTGAAATATCCCAACGTTACTATTGAATATGTCTGACAGTGAACCCATGTGTTTAACCTGTAATTTGACTTCATTGTACATGGATCGAATAAGGGTCAAGAGTTTACAGGTAGCCAATAGAGTTCGTAAAGAGATTGTTTAGAGCTGTCAAATTTCCCACGGTTGAGGACAAGTTTTGCACACCTGTTTTGAATTCGTTGCATTTTCTGGATTTCACTTTGCGATATTCCATAAAGGATAACATTACAGTAGTCAAGATGTGATATGATGTGATATGTGAAAAAGGAATATTTGCATTATGTTTAAACAAGCGAAATAACGCTCTTGACTAAGAAAAATGTTTTAAACATTGGTTCATTAACGGATTATCATGTTTCGAAATCGGTAAAATTATTAAGCGTTTGTAACGCTCTCCCCCGATAATTTGAAAAATACGTCGAGTATTAGGGGTTATGTTTTACTCTCTTGAAAGTCTGCGTGGTACAGTGGTAGCGCGTTTGCTTTTGTTTCCAGAGGACCTGGGTTCGAATCCCGGGACGGCAATATATTGTATTAACCTTTTTTTTCTTGCTATTATAATTAGTTAAGAAACATTATAGATTTTTTTTTAAACAAATGCTATGTTTTCAAAAATACGAAAATGTGTGGACACGTCCCTTTAAATGTTGTGTGTTGTGATAACGAAGCATTGGTGTATTTACGTAGAAGCTAGATGTGCCGTGAGTTGATACCTATTCAGTGTTTATAATGTGTTAAATTATATTTGAGGAATACCAGCTGGGTTATTACGACAAACGCATTTTGTGGATATCAATTGCAATATATCATCAACACACTCACGCAACTCTTTAATTAATAATCGTGGACATCAACGTTAGAAGGATGTGTTCTTGCACAATTCTTAGCATGCAACCTATAAATGGTGCAAAACACGTTTCGTTAGGAGAGAATAAAACCCCGAAATCGATCTTCTACCTAACAGCGACCTCCAAGCCTTCGAATGGCAGCGTTGACCTTCATGTTGACCTTTCGGACCTCAAATTGGACCCTGACATCACAGTTGACTCACGTTGTGATGACCTTTCTGGTGTTCTTACGGAGAATAACATGAATCACATACCGGAGACGGACAGAGCCAATGTGATTGAGAACGAGGGTGGCAATCCTTCGTCCAATATGTCGCAAGAAACCGACGGTTTGCAATATCAGGTGGACAAATCACCGCCAATACATCTATGCATACTTTATGGGTTACAGGTAAGGAATGCGGTAATGAGTAAACATGTTGACACAAAAGCCTAGTTTCGCCAAACAGGTATGAAAAACAAGGTTGATTCTGTACACACTGCATCGTCGCTCATGCGATGCATATATCGTGCGAGGTATACACATATCTGCGTTGGATTTAGCATAATAGCAGATTTAACAGCGCCGACGTTGCAATGCCTTTTGGCTAACTATACAAATGAAAGATATCGAGTAATATATGGAACGCCTCGCATGCCTTGTCTTTATGTTATAATTTCCGTTGTCTGCATATCTAAAACCGTTATGTACAGTNATTAACAACCAATCAGAATACGAGCAGTTTAATTAGCGCTCCATTTAAAAGTGCGAATTAGTCCATGTTATATAATAGGGATTTACGGTAGCCTCCCTTGAATCAGCCATTTTGAAATATGAATTTAACAACGTGTTTTCTGATCGCCTAGTAAGGTTTTTACCACGACTTTATTATCATGTAATGTCTTAACCACGAGTAAGCTATCTCATAAACACGAGTTACTAAGTCGTTACCACGAGTCAGATATGTAACCACCACGAAATGCGAGAAAGCAAGATAGTACCTTTTGGTTTCAAAGGAACGAATTTATGGTTTCCCAACATTCATATACTTTTCACGCTAATTATTTATCTATAGACAACACATACAATTATAATTGTTTAACTACCAAATACTACGAATACAAAAGTGCCGATCCTGATCGCATCATCGTCAGACATCGATATTATCTTGTGACGTAGCGGATTGTCAATGTACCTAATATGTCTTATAGGAACACACAAGTCTCTGAATGATAGAAACACAATAAGTCTCTGAGTGATTTCTAACTATTTCTTTTATTTTCTACTCAAATATTCTCTAATTACAATTCTAAGTGTCAAGTCAAAGTTCTCTCAAATCTATCCGCAGAATCTACTGAAGCCTCTCCACCTCAACATCTAGTCTTATATCCAAATACACATTAACATAAAATAATGATATTCTTTACAACATATTTGATTGGTCAAAGTGCTTCACAGAACACCCGTGTTATTTGCTGATTGGTTGGGTGTTGTTCCAACAAGACGTTCCCCGGGAACGAAATAATTTTCAAGTATAAACCCATTTATTGACTAATCCTCTTAAACATCTGATTCGACTATTTAATGTACTGTACTGAGAGATAATTTACAAGGATTAAGATTCTCGTTGCATCACTTTATAGAGTCTATCAACAACAGGTTATAATAGTACTCCCTTGACCGGTATAGATCAATGGAGATATGCAATAACTTATTATGATTAGAATTTCTGTGTCAACATTTCTGACCATTTTATCAATTGAATACCTTGTTGAATAAACTTCTCTAAGTAGCAGATGCACATATCTAAATATACTGTCTCTGACCTTTCAAATCGTTGATTAAGGCTATTTTACAATGAATGCAAAGTATGTCATGTTTCTCCATGCAAGAAAATCCTATAATCATTAAAGATTTGTTATTAAATTTCTAAATTTCATTTACGTTATTATTGTTTCTAATATTTAAATATTTTCTTTATATAATTATTATGATATAAGATATCTCATTAATTACAATAGTTATTTTATTTATAAATATTGATGTAAATAAACTTTTTAACATTTTCTCATACTATTAAAACATCTCATCATTCCTATCATATTAATAATATTATCTGTAACTCATATCATTAATATTATCTGTAATTAAATTATAATTATTGATGTAAATAAACTTTTAACATTTTCTATATTATTCAAACATCTAAGCATTCCTATCATATTAATAATATTCTCTGTAATTATTTTCTATCATATTGCTATATTGTATAACATAATATTTATGATATAAGAATAATTACTATGCATACGCGGTTACGTTACAATCTTAATTTCAAAAACATTGTTTAGATTATATTAGTCGTGATCGTAATAATTTGTACCGTACTGATTTTCATTGCGTATCTTCCAATTAACAACTTGTATCATTCATTGCTGTAAGCAACGCTCATCCAAACTCGTTGTTTAAAACTACTTATCGGAACTCACGAATCGGTGTCTACTGGCCAATAATCAACGACACATATACAACTATTCCACTAACTAAATTAACCCTGTATTCTCCATACCTCGCTTTTTCTTCCAGCGTGATTCGAGCGTCCGAGATTCTTACCCGGGATGCGCCGTGGGCCTTCAAGATCGTGCATTCGCACGCGGAGTTCAAGACCTATTTCTTCGCGGCAGCCTCCGAGCAGGAAATGAAGGCCTGGATGGTGTCCATCAAGCGGGAGATGCAGCTCGCCAATGGGCAGAGCGCCACCTATGGGTAGGCGGGATTACCATATGAGCCGCGTTTCGGAAAACTGGGATTAATGCATGTGCGTAAAGTGTCGTCCCAGATTAGCCTGTGCAGTTCGGTTTAATTGTATATTGCGTTTAAAGGAAGTCACGACTGATAGAAAATACAGTTTAGGCAGAAAGTGTCGTCTCCGATTAGCCTGTGCTAATTCATATGCATTAAACCCAGTTTTCCCAGCGCGGCTTATATATTAATGTGTCTATGTCCGTGCATGTTAAGATATATAGACCGACATACGGACGGACAGACGGATGGGTGACCGACAGTCTGTCAGGCAGACACGCAGGACTTCGGCCGATGATGACAGTGGACAGACAGACAGTCGTGCTTTGAATATAGATACATACTTAGATAGACGGACGGATCGGGAAAACAGACAGACGGACAGACGGACAGACACACTGACAGACAGACAGACGGTCATATAGACGCTCAGTCAAGCATATGAACAGACAGACAGACGGTCAGTCAAGCACATGTACAGACAGACGGACGTTTGTGGTGACATGTGTCACTCGAGGATCAATCCATACGCATGGGAATGCCGTTGTTTGTCTAGGCAGATAAAGACCTTCACATGGAACATCTTATTTCAAAATTGGTATGACCAAATCATCAAATTTTAATAAAAAACAAAAATGTACTCGCACGTATATAAAACCAGAAACAGTTCAAGTCAAAATAGTGTATATCAGTATCGATTTCAAAATGCCCGACATATAATAGTATAGTATATATAATAATAATTGTGGGGACAGTGGTCTAGAGGTGGGATGCTGGTCTAGGGATCGAGAGGTCCCTGGTTCGAATCCCACACGGGGCACTGGATTATTCTGAGCAAAAAATTAATCCCACGCTTGCTCCTCTCCACCCAGGTGTATAAATGGGTACCTGTGAGGGAAATAAGTCAATGTGCCGTGGCTGCCTGGTGCGCCATATGTAAACGGACGACTTAAATCCCAGTGATCGGGGGGTTAATGTCGAAGTCGGCTGAAGATGTATATCGAAGCAGACTATAAACCGCAACTTTTTTTTAACTTTTTTATGGCATATGGTAAGAATAGAATACCGGTAATACACCAAATCGGCTACAGGTAATGGTAAATAGCTTATGTTGTCAAAATTGGCGACCGAAACCTTTACCTTGCCAAATCAAAATCGATTGCTAGTATAAATAATTCGTTTTGAGAAACGTCATTTTATGTTAATATTTGAAAATAGAACCAAGCTGGGGTTTTTTCGCTTTCAAAAAGAACCTTAATGTTTTTCCAACAAAAACCTTCATGTTTATTTCTCGTTTCCACGAAGAACCTTCCTGATTATTTCTAATTTCCAAGAAGAATTTCATTGTTAATTTCTCGTGTTCAGAAAGAAACTTAATGTTTATTTCTAGCTCCAACAAATATCCTTTATTGTTATTTTTATTTCCATGAAGAACCCTCATGTTGTTTTTTCTTGTTGTCTACAAGTACCTCATTTTGTTTCTTGTTTCCAATAAGAACCTAAGTATTGTTTCTTGAATCAAAGAAGAACCGTTATGATTTGTTATGATTTTTCTTGATTTTACGAAGAGCCTTGTTTTTTGTTCTTGTTGCCAAGGAAAACCTTCGTGTGTTTTCTTGTTGCCAGGAAGAACCTTCACGTTTTTTTTCTTTTTTCCAAGAGGAACCTTGGTGGTTCTTATTCTTTGTTTCCAATAACGTTCATGTTGTTTTCTTGTTTCAAAGAAGAACATTCATATTTGTTTCCTGTTTTGAAGAAGAACCTTAATGTTTTGTCTCGTTTCCAAGAAGAAAAATTCATATTTGTATCTTGTTTCCAAGATTTTTCATCATGATTTTCTCGTTTCCAGGAAGAACATTCATATTTGTGTCTTGTTTCCAAGAAGAACCTTCATGTTTTTTTCTTGTTTCCATGAAGGACATTCATATTTGTTTCTGGTTTCCAAGAATAACCTTCATGTAGTGGCTCTTTTCCAGGAAGAACCTTCAGCCGGTTGCTAAGGTAGAGCGCGACGAGACTCTGGAAGACCCGGGCTTCTACCAGCACATCGAGATGAACATCTACGACGACTCCACTAAGTTCGTGCCCGCCGAAGACTACCAAAAGAAATGTAGCATTAAGAAGGTGAATGAAGGTGAGTGTACTGGTGAAACATTCAGTTTTAAGTTAAGAAGGAGAATGAATATGAGTGTACTGATAAAACGCAAAGTGGTCTCATTAGAGGACAGGGTAGCTCCTGACCATACACCGCGGATGCACGGGCTGGGCTGGAGCTACGCTGGCTGCATTTAGCATAAAGCCCATTTTCACATGACGCTGGTCAGATATTTTATGGTGGATCAATACACAGAATGCAATACNATGTTACATAGTTTTGGGAAGATTAAAAAAGCTCCTATATCTAGCATATCCATATGATATCCGTCTAAATCAAATAAACCCCTATGTGATTAGTATCATTATATACATTCGGTTATTTAATTTAGGATTCGATTCCTTTAATTGCGGTCTGAAATTTATATAACAGTATAATGGTTCATATATCCACCTTATTATTTGAACACATCTTTAACATTAGCACAGACTATTTGGTTTAGAAAGCAAGCGGTAACTTACATAATTAAAAAAAAAATGTAAAAAACACAAGCGTTTGATTTCCTTAACATATTTGCATCCCGTAAATGGAACAAATGCCTGCGTTTGCTGGTTTTCAGGGTCCACCACAACTCCCCCCAGGGCCCCCGCCTCAAAAACCCAACCGGGTGGTTGAGCCCCCCGTCCCGGAGCATACGCCCCGCGCGCCGGCTCGAAAACTACCTTCGAAGATGCCGGAGCGGAACAACCAAACCATGAGTATATGATATTTGCGCGTTGGTTGAAATGTCCAATTTTGATAATATTTTCCATAAATAATTGATCACACACATCCATTGTTAACACATTATATTGTTCTCACATATCTATTGCTCACACATATTATTGGTCACACTCTTTAATTTTTCTCTAAACATATTGTTCACACACACACACAAAGACCAATTGTTTACAATAACTTTTTTTCATACACACAACCACTGTCCACGAATCATATTGCCCACATACATTCATGGTTCAAAAATCATATTGCCCACACACATCCATTGCTCACAAATCATATTGTACACACATATGCATTGTTCACAAATCATATTGCCCACACACATACATTGTTCACAAATCATATTGCCCACATACAAACATTGTTCACAAATCATATTGCTCACACACATCCATTGTTCACAAATCATATTGCCCACATATATGCATGGTTCACAAATCATATTGCCCACACACATCCATTGCTCACAAATCATATTGCCCACACACATACATTGTTCACAAATCATATTGCCCACATACATGCATGGTTCACAAATCATATTGCCCGCACACATCCATTGCTCACAAATCATATTGCCCACACACATTCATGGTTCACAAATCATATTGCCCACACACATCCATTGCATACAAATCATATTGCCCACACACATCCATTGCTCACAAATCATATTGCCCACACACATCCATTGCTCACAAATCATATTGCCCACACATATACATGGTTCACAAATGATACTGACTACACACATCAATTGTTCACGATAAAAAATGACGTCATATATTTACATATTTGCATATCAAAACCGCATTGCTACCTTTTACCGTTTTTCTTTCTGTTGTTCGTTCGAATTTGTATGAAAATGACATTTGTGCAGTCAATGCCGCTTTAACAGATTTATTCATAATAGTGTTTTCATCCAAAGAGACAACGTTTTGATAGTTTTGAGACTGTTTCCGCTGTTTTCCAGTGTCCCTAGTTCTCACGCGAGTCAATTTTCTTACTTTACAGATATGGCGAATGCAGTAACAAAGGAACTGACCAGTGTATTAAAGATTAACACGAAGGCCCCAATGACCGTAAGTGCACTGAAAGTGCGCATGCGCAATTTGAAGACGGCCAATGCGCTTAAATATGAAATAACGTAAAAAATAACACGTAACGAAGAAAAACATTAAACGTTGCATGTGTGGATGCCATGAAAATAAAACACGTATTTAATAAACGATATTTAATAATTAAAATCTGTCAACCTCGGTTAAATGTGTTCGGTTCGATGCATTTTTAGGATGTTTAGGTTGACGTCAAAACAACACATAAACGCCGTTTTAAGAAAGTAATGTTTGTGCACAAATAATGTTTTTTTACGATTTTTTGTTACAGCCACCTCCATCACGATTACGACGAAGGTTAGTTACCGCAATCATTTTTACTCCTCTTCCTCTTCGGTCGTTTATTATCAAGTGCAATATATACAATTTAATGCATGTGCGTAAAGTGTCGTCCCAGATAAAACTGTTCAGTCCGCACTGGCTAATCAGGGACGACACTTTCCGCTTTTATTGTATTTTTCGTTTAAAGGAACACTCTTCTTGACGAAATCCAGTTTAACCGGAAAGTGTCGTCCCTGATTAGCCTTTGCAAACTGCACACGCTATCTGGGACGACACTTTACGCACATACATCAAACCCCCTTTTCACAGAGCGAAGCACATATGTATTATTTACTGGGTATTGCCTCTCATGATAACCCCTATTTTAATGCATAATTATACTGCTTTACGCTTAAAAATGTAAGGATGCAATTTAATAGCATGTGTACCATTTCTGGTATCTTTCTACTTTCTAAAATGCATGTTAACATTTCTGGCCATGTACGCTTTGTTGAATGCATTTCCGCATTATAATACTTTCATACCTATATATGATTTAAAAAGAAAAACCGTTTGAGACAACGCTGAGAACCTTTATTTGTAGAGGGACACGTGCTTATTCAAATTCACCCAACTTATGTATTTACTCAAGCTCTTAATCTTTATTTAATTTTCAATATATTTTTATTAATGATTGAATTCGTTTGGTTCATGATAATTAATAGTAGAAAATTATAAATGTCTCACCTTAGTCACGATGTCCCTTCATAAACGCCCATTAAATCTTCTCAACAATGAATTAGGACTATATACTGTAAAATCCTTTATGTTCGTCGGCATTTTTTTTTTCAAAACAATAACTTTTTCTTGGACACGTAAATTCGTTGATTTCTGATTTTGGAACAAATCATGGTATTTGCGTCGGTCATTTTTTGAATGTGTTTTGTGTAAAATTCGTGGATAAGTCCACCAAAGAAATCAACTAAAATGAATGTCCCACGAATAATAAAGATTCTACAGTATCACTTTGCTGCGCTCATGTCCTAGACTTCTATTGTGTTGGTTATTGATTTGTTAAACAACGATGATTCAGTTCATTGTTTATGAAGACAGCAGCCACATAGTACTCGGGTTATCACTTATAGACTTTCACTTTACAACGTTAATACGACGTACTTGTAGATGTCCGTTTTGTGGTTGCACCGTAGAGGATAGCAGAAGTAGCACGTGTCCGCTTGGTCACGTGATGTAAGTATGACTTGGTGCAATGTTGCTTTATTGTTGCTTGTTTTTGTCTGGACCCGACAGATTGATTTTCTAACACGTTTATTCAATACCTCTATCTGAGAGCAACTAACAATAAAACAAGCATACAGAATACCGTCAGCTTTAATACGCTGAGATGGGAAGTAAGCGTGGCTTTTTCGGCATCGCTGACCATTGCATCACTTTTGATTATGCCCCCGAAGGTGGGCTTATAGTGATTGCATTTCCGTCTGTCCGTCTGAAATTGCGTCACACTTTGCGTTTAGGTTTCGAAAAATGTGGAAAAACACTTTGCGTTTAGGTTTAGAAAAATGTGGAAAAGGGGGGCATATGCCATCCTATGGTGACAGGTCTTGTTTCTTTTAAGATTGTACGATTAAGATTTAAGAACAATTAACAAATATAGTGATGCATGATACAAGTGACATAATAACAGAAGATGCCCGAATTAAAACAATTAACAAGGATCCTTTCTCGTCACACATTTTGTTTGAAAATCATTTTAATTATAATAATTATAATAGATTCCTTCATCACACATGCACTGATAGTGTTCGCATTCTCTCATCCTAACGTCGTGGTCGGGACGGTGTTGCACTGTGAAAGTGTTCTGTTGCGGACTAGACATCTGTTTGCACTGAATTGAAATGTGATGCGTATCGGCGAATCTGTTTTCTTTTGTGTTCTACCGTTATCGTAGAGCCGTTCTTTGTAATGACTTTGTCAGGAATGGAATTAAATGGCGTATCAAGTTTATGGCCACGTGACAGATTTAGTTATTCCAGAATACATCAAGTAAAAGTATTATTTTATCGGTAACAACTTAAAAGGCCTGCAAGCAGGATTACCCGAGCAATAAAAGTAAAGTGATCTGTTGTTAATTGGCAGGTTTTAGTTGTCAACGTCAAAACTCTATGCATGCTAGTCTTTCTTATCTGTATCCCTTCGTATACATGTGCAATATGCTTTTATTTGCTGTTGTACCATACCGCTTGCACTGTTGCTTGAAAACTGAAATGTTTATCAATATTCTATACTATTTCTTTGCTGCTGCCTTAAACACCACACCATGTGCAGAGTGCAATTTAAATGATTACAGTCGTTTTTGTATAACTTGTTCAAAAGCACGTATACTATTATATAAACAAAAGGGATAACATAGCGCGACATCATGTTTGATTTTATTGTTTACTTTAGCCATTCAAATAGCTTTGACTGTAAGTTAATGACTTATTTAAGATACCGTAATGTCAGTGATATTTATGTTCCAGTGTAAATGCGAGGTATTTATTTTACAAATGAAAATTAAATAATCTCTTAATTGATATACGAATAAAATGCGATTCGAGAATGTTAAATTTTGTATAAGGTTGCCTATGTGTAATTTTGCAGTCGTATTTTCGATAATTTCCCTTTCCTTAGTGCCTGCCTTATTTCCCTCCATTTTGATGAGTTGTGTTTCTTCTATTGCAGGGCGTCCTACGAACGGACAAGTCCAATACCAAACCAGCCAATTCAGGGTGGCGGATCAACTGGAGATGTAAATAATTTTACTAGAACATCAATTAAAATCGGTTCAATATTTTGTGTGCAAAATCAAATAAAATGTAATAAAGAATGCCATTATGATGATGTTAACGATGATTATACCGGGGAGGACGACGACTGTGGAAATGGTGGTTGTGATGATGATGACGACGATGACGATTATTATTATTATTGTTGTTATTACTGTTGTTGTTGTTGTTGTTGTTGTTGCTGCTGATGTTGTTGTTGTTGTTGCTGTTGTTATTATTATTATTATTATTTCAGGAGGAGGCATCCTCAGATGGGGAGGAAGAATTGGACAGGGCCAACTATTACCTGGAATGTAAAGACAAACAGGAGGCAACAGAGTATGTGATAAAAGCTAAACACCTAGCAATTAGAGTTTACTGCTGATATTCACAAAGCTCATATAAGGGAAGTTATCATATACTTATGGTTTAATTTAAGATCAGATTTCAATTTTTGAATTCTACAAGCCGAGCATAACGTGAAACCACAGTTTGGATGTGAAAATACACGTATAAATACACGTATAAACATGCAGTAAAATTCGGGGCCCGAAGAATTAATTCGATTTCTTGATATCAAGATTCGATTTCTTGATATAAATTATTCGATTTCTTCATTTATACAAATGCGAGGAATGTACGATATCAATAATTCGATTTTTGGTACAAAAAAATGTTGTTGTTTTTTATATCAATAATTCACTTTTCTGATATCAAAAATGGATTTTTTTAAATATTAGAAAATCCATTCTTTATATCCCTTGTTTGATTTCAAAAGATAATTATTAATGTTATGAATTGGAATTATTGGTAATCTACTAATTATTTTTGTAATTTTAACATAAACATTACGTATTAATAAACTTAACTAAGTCTGTGTAATTGAACAATTTTTAATTGTATCCAGCATTTAAAATATAATCGATCTATTAAATTATGATACTTTTCTTTTTTGTAAATGAAATTCACCACCGAAATTATATATTCATTATGTAAATGACTTATTGATTCTATTCTCCGAATGATTTTGACATGCCTTTTTTCTCTTTTGTTTTACTTAACTATTCGTATTCATCGTTTTGTGTTGTACTTCTCAAATACATGTACCATGTCTTTGCTTTCTCGCAAACACATACCGTGTATATGCTATACATTTGCAATATGCTGTTTTATTCCTAATTAATGTTATGTTATGTTTTGTTATTGGTATTTAAAACAATGCAACTCGCGTCGTTAACTTCAATTTCGTTAGTGTCGGTGTTTGAAGTGTACATACATATCAAGCAAAGTTCATGTAATAAGGGCAACATAATACACATGTACCTTTATCTGCTTTTCTTCACACTCATTACTCTCTTGTCAGCATTATCCAAGCTCTTGGTGACGAGGGAGTGTACCTTGTGAGACCAGGGGACACCGTCGAACAACGGGTACGTAATCTCCACTGCCGCTTACATAAAACGGGGTAAAATGCATGAGCTTAAAGTGTCGTCCCCGATTAGCCTGTGCAGTTCTCACAGGCTTATCAGGGAGGACACTTTCCGCTTTTATGATATTTTTCGTTTAAATAAAGTCTCTTCTTAGCAAAAAAAAGTTTATGCGGAACGTGTCGTCCCTGATTAGCCTATGCGAACATCACACTTAACGCACATAAATTAAACCCCCTTTTCACAGAGCGAGGCTCATATTGCAAACTCTTTTACGAATTATTTGTAGAATGACTAATGGAATTAATGCTAGAATTGTACAAAAACGAAACATCCGTGAGTAAACACATGACTATACGCGCAGATAAATGCAAAACCGTAACCATATTGTCTATAGTTGTTGCTGGTGATGATGATGATGATGATGATGAAGATCATGGTGGTGGTGATCCTTGTCATACAGAGGATAGTGGTGGTCATGATTATGACGATATTGATGATTGTGTTGGTGATTTTTTATAATGATGATGATGATAATGATGATGACGACGACGACGATGATCATTATCATCATGGTAATGATGATCTTGTAAAATTGATTGCTTTTAAGTGTCCACATTCAATTTAAACAAATTGCTGTGTTACAGGTACTGGTAGTATTTGCGGACAACCAAATGAAGAAGTACAGAATTAAATACGAGGTACTAATATAAAGCACACGTTTGTTGTAGTTTTCGCAACAGGAAGTATTTCTGTAAATCCTTGCTTAATCATCGTGAATTTAGCGTGAACTCAAAACTTTGATCCATATATCTAATATGCACAAACAAATATCTGCCAGTCTAATTTTAATTAGAGTTTTGGAACCAGTCCCGTGATGTCATTTTTTTTAACCAGCTCAAAAATAAATATCCGAGCCTTGTCGCATTTCATTTACAGAACAACAAATATTTCTTGGCGGAGGCCGGTCACCATGACAACTCGATAGAGAGGCTCGTGCGTTATTACCACAGTCACAACCTCCCGACGGTGAACGCAAAGCTGCAAACCCCCTTCCGGTTGCATCCGCGATTTCGCGATTTAAACATGGAGTGAACTATCGTGTTGGGATTATTTGAGTATAACCTGTTATCCCAGTGATAATTCATTGATTCGTAATTAATGCAAAATGTATGTTGTTTATGTGTGTTGTCTGGTACCCGATACTTTCATCTATTAACTTTTCTCTTGGGTCTACGTCTCTAGTATCTCCCTTTGTTAAGCGGAGGTCAAATATTAAAAAAACGCGTTTTTAATTAACGTCTGAATTATAGTGGGATACCACTTAGTGAATAATTTGGGAGACATGAGCAGGCAAGTCATGAAATATCCATTTTTAGTGAGTTTAGTTGTTCTGAATGATCCAATATATCTCGAAATCGAAAATGAAGCTGGACTTGGACCAATCAAACCCGTCCGACCTCCCTGTGCTTACCAGCATTCGGCGAATAAGATCCGTGCGTAATGATGCCAAGAGAAGAGCCTTCGAGCATGGATACCGTAAAAACTCTCGGAAAAACTCTATTTTGCATGACGAAGAAAGTGTTTTCTTAGTTCAATGAATGGCGATTTCAGCGTGTATTGGAACTAAACGAAAATCGTCATTCAGAAGTTGACAAACATTACTGAATCAAGGAGCAAAACGAGATTTGAAAGTGTGCAAAGCTGAGAAGCCACTAAATGTTTTCGTTGGCACTTGTTTATGTTGTGTCGGCGTAATGGGAAACACAGTGGAATAGTGAAATGCACGGGAATTTAATTTATGTCGTGGATGGCAAATATTGTGTTTTTGGTCAGTGAAACACTGAATATTTTTTATTCAGGTACTTTTATTTGTTAGCTACATTAATATTCGAACTTAATTTAGTTTCTTGAACAAAACGTTCAAGAGACTAATCACAGTAACACATCCAAATATGTGTCGTGTTCTGAAAAAACTGGGCAAAATGCATGTGCGTAAAGTGTCGTCCCAGATTAGCCTGTGATGTCCGCACAGGCTAATCAGGGACGACAATTTCCGCTTTTATGGAATTTTTCGTTGTCTCTT
>VMBQ01002103.1:112433-144458 GCA_007657795.1 Dreissena rostriformis | reverse complement strand
GTGCGGACTGCACAGGTTAATCTGGGATGACAATTTATGCACAAGCATTATGCCCAGTTTTCTCAGAACGCGACTCAATTTGCCAAGCAGTAACGGGAGTGGATCACGCACAATTTTGGAACTATAATATAAGTTCTTTAGAGGGAAAAGAGAAAAAGAGCCATAATTCTGCAAAAACTAGATGCATTGAAAACTCAATTTTTTACAATCATCTTCGCATTATAAATAAGGTCATTCAGCTGTGAACGGTTGATCAGATTCACCCAGATGTTAAAAAAAAAAAATGGACTAAATATTTTATTGTGGAAAAACAGACAAAAAGAAATAATTCCGCCAAAAATCCTTGCAGCCAAAATTCCTTTCTTTACCATCATCTGCACATTAATGATATTTCAACTGTGAAAGTTTAATTAGATCCAGCCGGTAATTAAAAAAATCTTTCATTCAAAAATCGTTTCTTTAAGATCATCTAAACATTTAGCTCATTCAACTGTTGAAGATTTAGCAAGATCCACCCCATAGTATAACAGGAGTTCAAAACACAAGTTTTGGGATGTACTGACATAAGTAATGACGGACAGACAAGTGCAAAATAACACATGACTGCTTACAAAAAGCAATATTTTCTGTTTATTGAAACCAGAACTAGGTGTTATTGAGATGGTGCCCATATAATATTAAGAATTGTGCGACAAATATAAGTCATGATACAATTTTCAGGAATACAATTGCTTAGCAACAACCTGTAAGATTAGTTAATTTCAGTGATTCTATTTAATTTGTTTTGATCTTTAACAAGGCGTTTTTAATAGGAACATATTAAAAATAAGAAGGTAATTTGTTGTGAATTAAAAATTCAGTAATAACTTAACTTTGCTGTAAGATCTTTCATGAGTCTGGGCAATGGTGTAAGAATGTATTCAGGATATGAGTTCTTTCCTCACGCGAGGAAGATAAAAATGATCTGTCACAAAAAAAGTTCTTTAAAGGAAACAGACTACCAGGGAGAAGCATAAATGTGAGTAGCGCTATGGGAAAACTGAGGTTAATTTATGTGCGTTAAGAATTATCCCAGATTAGCCTGCGCAGTCGGCAGTAAAAACTAGAGCTTTGTCACAGACATGACGTATACCCCCACATACTGCATTGACACAGACTATTTTGCATGCTGTCTCACAAAACAAGAGAAGCTAATTTATGGCAATTTTTAAGAATTATAATGCCATTATCATTAATGGCCATTTTGACCTTTGAGCTCTTGAAATCTTTCGCATGACATGCCATCCAATGACTGTTAACAAAATTAATGTACAGAGTAATTTTAAAATCTCACAATGAATGACATAGGTTATGGCCTGGACAAGCTCGTTTATGGGCATTTTTGACCATTGAACTGAAAGTGTGACCTTGACCTTTGAGATATCAACGTAATTCTTTCGCATGACATACCGTCCAATGATTGTGAACAAATGTACAGAGTAATTTTAAAATCTCACAATGAATGACATAGTTATGGCCCGGACAAGCTCATTTATGGCCATTTTTTACCTTTGAACTCAAAGTGTGACCTTGACCTTGGAGATATTGACGTAATTCTTTCGCGCGACACACCGTCCAATGATGGTGAACATATGTGCCAAATGATTTCAAAATCCCTTGATGAACGACATAGTTATGGCCCGGACAAGCTCATTTATGGCCATTTTTGACCTTTGACCTCAAAGTGTGACCTTGACCTTGGAGATATTGACGTAATTCTTTCGCGCGACACACCGTCCAATGATGGTGAACATATGTGCCAAATGATTTCAAAATCCCTTGATGAACGACATAGTTATGGCCCGGACAAGCTCATTTATGGCCATTTTTGACCTTTGACCTCAAAGTGTGACCTTGACCTTGGAGATATTGACGTAATTCTTTCGCGCGACACACCGTCCAATGATGGTGAACATATGTGCCAAATGATTTCAAAATCCCTTGATGAACGACATAGTTATGGCCCGGACAAGCTCATTTATGGCCATTTTTGACCTTTGACCTCAAAGTGTGACCTTGACCTTGGAGATATTGACGTAATTCTTTCGCGCGACACACCGTCCAATGATGGTGAACATATGTGCCAAATGATTTCAAAATCCCTTGATGAACGACATAGTTATGGCCCGGACAAGCTCATTTATGGCCATTTTTGACCTTTGACCTCAAAGTGTGACCTTGACCTTGGAGATATTGACGTAATTCTTTCGCGCGACACACCGTCCAATGATGGTGAACATATGTGCCAAATGATTTCAAAATCCCTTGATGAACGACATAGTTATGGCCCGGACAAGCTCATTTATGGCCATTTTTGACCTTTGACCTCAAAGTGTGACCTTGACCTTGGAGATATTGACGTAATTCTTTCGCGCGACACACCGTCCAATGATGGTGAACATATGTGCCAAATGATTTCAAAATCCCTTGATGAACGACATAGTTATGGCCCGGACAAGCTCATTTATGGCCATTTTTGACCTTTGACCTCAAAGTGTGACCTTGACCTTGGAGATATTGACGTAATTCTTTCGCGCGACACACCGTCCAATGATGGTGAACATATGTGCCAAATGATTTCAAAATCCCTTGATGAACGACATAGTTATGGCCCGGACAAGCTCATTTATGGCCATTTTTGACCTTTGACCTCAAAGTGTGACCTTGACCTTGGAGATATTGACGTAATTCTTTCGCGCGACACACCGTCCAATGATGGTGAACATATGTGCCAAATGATTTCAAAATCCCTTGATGAACGACATAGTTATGGCCCGGACAAGCTCATTTATGGCCATTTTTGACCTTTGACCTCAAAGTGTGACCTTGACCTTGGAGATATTGACGTAATTCTTTCGCGCGACACACCGTCCAATGATGGTGAACATATGTGCCAAATGATTTCAAAATCCCTTGATGAACGACATAGTTATGGCCCGGACAAGCTCATTTATGGCCATTTTTGACCTTTGACCTCAAAGTGTGACCTTGACCTTGGAGATATTGACGTAATTCTTTCGCGCGACACACCGTCCAATGATGGTGAACATATGTGCCAAATGATTTCAAAATCCCTTGATGAACGACATAGTTATGGCCCGGACAAGCTCATTTATGGCCATTTTTGACCTTTGACCTCAAAGTGTGACCTTGACCTTGGAGATATTGACGTAATTCTTTCGCGCGACACACCGTCCAATGATGGCGAACAAATGTGCCAAATGACTTTGAAATCTCTCAATAAACAAAAGTGTTGTGGCCCGGACAAGCTCATTTATGGCCATTTTTGACCTTTGACCTCAAAGTGTGACCTTGACCTTGAAGAAATCGACATAATTCTTTTGTGCAACACACTGTCTAATAATGAAGAAAAAAAAATCCAAATGATTTAGAAATCTCACAATGAACGACATAGTTATTACCCGGACAAGCTCATTTATGGCCATTTCTGACCTTTGACCTCAAAGTGTGACCTTGACCTTGGAGTTATCCACGTAACTCGTTTGTGCGACACGACGTCTAATGATGGTGAAGAAATGTGCCAAATGATTTTGAAATCCCTCAATGAACGACATAGTTATGGCCCAGACAAGCTTATTTTCGGGACAGACAGATGACAGACTGACCGACAAAGTGACTCCTATATAACTCCGTAATGGGGGTATAATAATGTAGTGTGCATCATTATTAAGCTTAATGAAATTAAAAATTACAAGAGGAAGTTTTTGTTTCTTTGTATATTTGAAATTTATATCGTCATCCATACTCTCACTGTATTTGCATTTTCGGAGTAGCACAAATGTTTAGCTGTCAATTTTCAATGGTTCTTACATGTCCTATGTCATTTGTTTGATACTCAACAATTTATTTCCCATGGTATCACTAGGTCAGATGTTGAACGTCATTGTTGACGCCTAAGGCACATTTTGGTACAAAATGGATATGGCAATTACAAACTTAATTTTGTAAGCGATTGTGGGCTGACACTAATTACCCACTGGACATTTTGCCATCATTGTAACCTCAGTACCCATAGTTTACTATATTCATGGTGGGTTCACCGACTCTTATTGTTAGTTTATGTATAGAGCAATAGGTACTTTCCATTATTGCAGTATTTATATAATTTAAAAGTACAGAGTGGTATATACTTAATAAAAAGGTACATGCTTCAGTATCTTAGTCATTATTTGATTAATTATTTTAGTCTTTATTTGATTTATTTTACTACTTGTAATAGTATAGTTTAGTAAGTACTAGTATTTTTTTATATTTTTTTTAAAGACTGAGCCGATCATTCAACAGGTTTTTTAATGTTGATCCTCTGACCCAACCTGAAGAAATGTTTTGACCCATTTTAGCCCTACTTTCTGGTATTTTTCATATAAGTTAAACTATAAATCTGAACCCATGTTCTTACTAGTATTTTCCCTATAAAAGTTGTACTATAGGACTTAACGCTTCTCCTTACTGACATTTTGCCTACACTAGTTATACTTAAAGATAAGATGCATTTCCCTACTGGTTGAGGCAGGTGCGTTCCCTGTCCTGCAGGTGGTGCACCATCTCCTGTGTCTTGTCCAGCTGTGCACGCAGTACGTCCATCTCTTGCTCCAGGGCCTTCTGCTCATCACCCACGGCGATCATCTTGCCTGTGAACATATTTATGTATACATGAGCCTCAATCTGGGAAAACTGGGCTTAACCCTTTGAGCGCTGGAACCGGATTTTAAAGGTTTTTGCAAACAGTTTGGATCCAGATGAGACGCCACAGAACGTGGCGTCTCATCAGGATCCAAACTGTTTGCTATTCTGATAGTATTCTTTGAAAAAAAAAAAAAAAAAATGCTAATTTTAGAAATTTAGCAGACAACATTTTAGCAGATCACAAATTTCCCAGCATGCAAAGGGTTAATGCATGTGTGTAAAATGTCACCCCAGATTAGCCTATGCAGTCTGCACAGGCTAATCAGGTACGACACTTTCCGCTTTTATTGTATATTTTGTTCAAAAGGACGTCTATTCTTGGCTAACATCCAGTTAAGGCTGAAAGTGAAGTTAAGTTAAAAATGTACACTGGTACTTGCATGCATTGACAAACGCAATCAGCAAGCCTCGCCATGTAAATCTTTCAACTCAAGACAAAATTCAAGTACACAAAAACACTGCCATCATCTTTCTTTTTTTGCAACTGAAAAACATTAGATGTTTTTATACCAGGGTTTTCCTGGCCATATTGGGAAAAAATGCAATTTTGGGTTTAGGAATTATTTCCAGGAAAAGCCCACTGATTTGGGAAAAACTAATTTAATATAACTCTTTATTCAAATTAGAGTAACAAAATCATATAAATTTAATATATATATACTTTGTAAGATGTAATTGAAATAAAAATGAGGTAAAATAATCATAAGACACTTCTTTCTATAATTTTTTTTTGGAAAAACATGCAATTTGGTATTTTTTTTGACAATTTCGGTTTGGGAATGGACCCTTAGAAACGCCAGGAAAAGGCCTGTATACAAGACGTTATCCATAATGTGCTTCTTAAAGTTGGTGTTACCAAATTTCATGGGCAGTGTGCCATTCTGGTAGTGGTATGCCAAGTAACCATTGCTGAAGCCATTGCCTTCCTGGCGAAACGTCTGTCCGATGTGAATAATAGAAGGCCTCGTACCTGAAACAGATTTAACCATGTGAGCCATGTCATGCGAAAATGGGTCTTATGCCATATGCAGCCAGCGTAGCTCCAGCCGGGCCTGTGCATCCCCTCAGTCTGGTCAGGAGCTACCCTGTCCGCTCATGAGACCACGAAACCTTGCGTGACTTTAAAGCTGATATCAGTATTGTTTCTGTGGTTTCTTTTCTCTACATAATAATCGCTATTGCTAAATGCGCAATAAGTACAGGGTACTGCAAATGACAAGAGTATTTCAGGATCATTACATAAAATATACATTTTTAATCTAGCGAATTCAAAGTTTATTAATTATTGTGTGGGTGTTTTGTTTTTTTAAATTTAATATCGATGAGCAGAACAAAATTTATTTAGAACTGAAATAGAACCGATTTTTGTTATTTAATTTAAATAAGTGTTTAAGTTCATTCAAAAATATGTATATACTGACATTCTTTGTGATTGATGAACACTTTATGTTTATACCACAGATCATCCGTTAATGATGTTTCATTTTATTCTTTAAAATTGTCAATGTCATGCACTGTGTATTAAATATCTGTATTGATTTTTCAGTAGAACATGACCCTGTTAATGATATTTAAACTTCAAAATATTCAAGCAATTTTTAATACTTCTTAACAATACAAAAGACAAGATCATTACCATATATATTGTCATTTTTTTTCTGATCTGTGTAAGTTATTATCTATTCATGATTGTGTTCATAAATAAAAAAATAAAATAAACTTTTTCATACTTGTCAAGTAAAATCAATCATTATTGAATTCAAACATAAAAGCTGCCCTGAAATGATGATGTATGATTTGAAAATTAACTAGCAAATTTGTTGAGTTGATATCCCCCGCCAAATAAATTTTGTTTATAGATGGCTGCAGATCACTTAATGCATGGTAGAATCCTAACAAAATAATGCATATTAAATCAAAATTTGTAACAACTGACCTTGGTGTGTGACCTTGACCTTGACCCAGAGACCTGAGTCTTACATGTGATACAGATAAATGCGAACAATTGTAGACAGACATTACAGAATCCCTTGATGCATAGTGAAGTAATGGCTTAAATGTGATTAATTCATCAAATAATTACCTAAATGTGTAACATTGACCATCCCTCTAGGGTTATGGGTCTTCCATGTGACTCAACCCCAGATGATTGAGAACAACTGTGGTTAGTTCCATGGCTGTTGCTCACATGTTATTTGAAATACAGCCCAAGACAGGACAAATCTTATATAGAAAGGGTATTTTAAGTTAAAAAGGACCATTACTCCCTTATTGACAAATGGCTTACATTACAATTTGACGTACATTCTCTTATCCATATATACACTCATAACAAATTTCAATCAAATCTGCCCAAGCAGTTCCAAGATGGGGCTCCAGACACAAAATTGTGCTTATTGACAAGTTAAAAAGTGCCATACCTCTGATATTTGAAAATTAATTGTGACGACATTTGACGTGCATCATTCTCTTATCCATATATGCACTCATACCAAATCTTGGTATTTAAATCTATTTATGTTATAAAACCATACAACTTGTGAAAACACACAAAGATTAAGATGACAACATTTTATATGACAGCGATGCCCTAAAGCAAAGCTCAAGGACACATAACCCAGGAATAAGCGGATCACTGCGTGCGAAAAAAAGGGTCTGCATATCTACACTTTATATGTTAAGTTTAAATTTAATTGCTTGAGATTTGTGGCTGTAGTTTATTTGCTTCACAAACTAACAGCATTATTTGTAACCAAATGGTGACGAGGGTTTAATTATTTTCAAATCCATCCAGTGGTTTCTGACAATAAGACAGATCAATACTGTTTAATGTCCCCCAAGTGATTTTAAAGAAGTTTTTGAGTAATTGTTTGTTACAGACGACAACGCTTGATGAAGGGCAACCACCAAACTTTTGACAAAAACTCACATGAGCTAAAACATATACTATATCAATTAAAAGCACTAGGTGAATCTATATTTTACAGTATTAAATCAACCACACAATAACTGATATTATCTCTTTGAGTGCTGGAACTGAATTTGAAGGCCTTTGCAAACAGTTTGGATCCAGATGAGACGCCACAGAACGTGGCGTCTCATCAGGATCCAAACTGTTTGCTATTTTGATAGTATTCTTTGAAAAAAAAATCAAAGAAAATGCTAATTTTAGAAATTCAGCAGATGACATTTTAGCAGACGACAAATTTCCCAGCATGCAAAGGGTTATATTTACCTTTCCAAAGCTAAATTGAAACAGTTACATGCACCAGGTCACTAGGTTACTTACTACAAAAATTACAAAACTTTAGGATCCATAGTGCATCAATCACCATACATAAGAATAGATGGAGGACAAAATCTCCATGGCAAACCATTTTGGCATCAAATCTCAATTTGTCAATAAATCAGCTAGTTTTTTAAGGCAAAGAACAAGGTTTGTTAAATGATTTGTGCATGCTGCCAATCTTGCAGCTGCCAATGCTGCTCACAGTATGTACTGACAAGTGAAAATTGTAAACAATTACTGAATTATTACTGTATGGGCATGTTCTAAATATATTATAATGTTTAAAGGGAATTGGTCAAAGTTTGGAAAAATGCGTATTTTCAAAAAATGTGTTACAGATTTAAAGGGACTGTAAACCACAAGTGACGAAAAAAGAAAAGTTCTGAAATACCATATTTTTTTACAATTATTAGTTTACATGTATATTGATTAAAATATCACAACTGGTATATAACATTACTTGAAAAAAGTTTTTATTTTATTTTTACTTTATTTTTTTATTTATTTATTTTTACTGTGTATGTCTTCCAGGTAACTACCAGTTAACTATAAATAACGCAAGTAGATTGATCATCATCATCACGTGGTAAACCCAGGAATGCAAATTGTGCATGCGTAGTGATTTGTATATATTTTATATATAAAATGATCAATCTACTTGCGTTATTTATAGTGTGTATATTGTTATGTCACCTGTTTTTGCGATGTACTTTCAATTTCACATCGCAAAATTGTATTACAGAATATACTGAAAATATGAACTTTTTTCAAGTAATGTAATATACCAGTCATTTTAATAAATATAAACTAATAATTGTAAAAAATACGTTATTTTAGAACTTTGCTATTTTCGTCATTCGTGGTTTACAGTCCCTTTAAAAAAGAATGTATGCATTACATCGAAACAAGTAAAATAACATTGATAATTTAGCAAAAGCGTGTAATTACGAGATAGCTTTTAAATTATCATTTAAACTTTAAAGTCTGCATGGTCTTGGGGTAGAGCGTTAGCTTTTGTTTCTCATGATCACTGGTTCCAATAGCAGCACCTGCATATTTTTGTATCTTTTCTTTTTCTTATTAATATTACAATTACTTAAAACAATTACAATTACAAATATTATTGGTTCGTAAGTAAATTTATTTAATGATTTTTTTTCAAAAATATGTGAATCTTTGAACAAGCCCCTTTAATCCTTTACTTAACATTCATCCAATTAGGATTGTATTTATTTTTCTTTATTATTGAATGTTAAACCAGATAAACTATAATTATATAGATTCAATTTGACATTATTTGATGCCAAAACATATAAAAAAATAACAAAATATAGTGTATATTGAATATGGAAATAATAAAACACACAAAATGTATTCCAGTATGCTCATATATGAAAAGCATATTACAATATTAATTGCAAAATGTATCATGTGTTAATGTTAAACAAAAATTACATCACATACATGTGTATCTAAGGATCTTACAAAGATTGCCTCTTCTACAAATTCTAATCATTTCTCGTGTTTTATTCATGCTTTTATGAGTTTGCTAAAAGTAAAATTAAGAAATATTATGGCATTTAAATCTGAAATTTGGGTTATGTGTTTTTCAGTACAAGAAAACTAGAACAACAAGAGCTCCCCGGTCGGAGACTGATGCCCCCCAAACAGGGCTTTGACACAGGAATTCTCAATAGGGGTGATCTTCTGTCCAAGGCCAACGCACATGTGAAGTATCAAGCCAATCGGTGAATCACTTGTCGAGTTATTGATCAGATGATTTTACACTTAGTGTGACTGTGACCTTGACCTTTCACCTAGTAAACCCAATTTCAATAGGGGCCATCTACTGTCCGATGCCAATGCACATGGGAAGTATCAAGCCAATCAGTCCCTCCATTCACAAGTTATTGATCGGAAACAATTTTCACTCTTAGTGTGACAGTGACCTTGACCTTTGACCTAGTGACCCTAATTTCAATAGGGGTCATCTACTGGCAAAGGCCAATGCACATGGGAAGTATTGAGCCAATTGTTCAATCTGTTCACAAGTCATTGATCGGAAACAATTTTCTCTCTAATTTCGACAGTGACCTTTATCTTTGGCCTAGTGACCCTAATTTCAATAGCGGTCAGCTACTGACAGACCGACCGACATCCAGCAAAACAATATACCCCCTCTTCTTCGAAGGGGGGCATAATAATGTATGAAATAAGTTCTTTGAACAATTAATGCCAAGTCATGTTTGTCACATACCATAGCAAACTGAATGAGATAAATTCACACAACTCAAACATTTTGGATAGGCAAGGTTTGTAATTTTCAAATTTACGCCAGTAAGGGACATGGGCTCCGTGAATGGACACATAAAAACACAAGGTTACAATATTAGAATCATGCAATTGCTTGTCTGAACAGATAATGTAACCATTCAGAAATTGTGTTACACCTTTGCAAGGATGTAAACATGAACAATACCAAACAAGTTCAGCTGTATATGATAAAGAAACCTAAAATGACATTAATCTTTAATTTTTGTCTTAGAAAATAACTTTATAATAACTTATGCATGGTTCCATAAATTTGATTCAGCTTAAGATAAAAAAAATTGATTCAGCTTAAGATAAACAATCTGGACAAGATACATTTGCTAACAGCAAGCACTTGCATGATTTGGTTATTAAAAGTGTGTAATTTTCCTCCACTGTGCTATATAAGTATAACAAAATTATATATATAGCTTCCATAGAAACCAGACCTGCTGAAAATGATCTTCCTTTAAGTTGGCGATGTCTTCTGCTTGTACTGCCTCCTGTTTATGGCATAAGTAAATAACATGTCGTTATATAATATACAAAAAGCACAGAAACATTAAAGCCCCCAGGGAGGGGCCAATGTTCGCTCCAGGCGCATGAATTGAGAAATCTTGGTAGAGGAAATAAAATGCGGCGTGTTCTGAGAAAACTGGGCAAAATGCTTGTGCGTAAAGTGTCATCCCAGATTAGCCTGTGCAGTCCGCACAGGCTAATCCGGGATGACACTTTCCGCCTAAACTGGATTTTAGCTTAGAAGAGACATCATTTAAACGAAAAATTCCATAAAAGCGGGAATTGTTGTCCCTGATTAGCCTGTGCAGACTGCACAGGCTAATCTGGGATGACAATTTACGCACAAGCATTTTGCCCAGTTTTCTCAGAACACGCCACAAATAATGGTACATAACAACTTCTAAGCCTCAATGCAGGCCTCGTGGTTTCAGAGAGTTTTTTAAAAATGTTTTCACTATATTCATATTAGTAAAACAAGTTACGCCCAGGACAATGGGCATAACCGGACAATGAGCACAACGTTGAAAAAGGATAATTCCTTTCATAAAAATCTGCCAAGTGGTTCAAGAGATGTTCTTTGAAGCAAATTGTTTACGACAACCCATACAAGACCCCATTTCCAATGACAATAATAGTATAATCGCACTGAAATCAAACAAATTTAATTTAAATTTTCTATTGTCTGCTTTAATACAGAGTAATCACTAAGGTCTGTTGTAGACATTGGGATTGTACATCATATTATGCATTCATTAAATTTAATGGTCTCACATTCAATCAGTTTTTATCAGGTTCTATTTAATTTTCACCCAATTTTCTCTTTGATCAGCATATAACAATAGCAGATTAAACACAGGAAGAATGCTTTCTGCATGTATTGATAAAATATTTTCGTACTACCATGACAAACAAATGTGGGCTTTCTTACATTGTTTAACCCTTTGCATGCTGGGAAATTTTTGTCTGCTTAAATGTCGTCTGCTAAATTTCTAAAATTAGCATTTTCTTAGATTTTTTTTCAAAGAATAGTATCAGAATAGCAAGTTCTGTGGCGTCTCGTCTGGATCCAAACTGTTTGCAAAGGCCTTCAAAATCCGGTTCCAGCGCTCAAAGGGTTAACAATTTTATTTAAATAATTAATATCTTATTTAAATGCTAAAGGATTAATTTTATACTATTCAAGATCTAAGTATTAAGAACGCAGATGTTTGAACCTTTTTGTTGATATTTCAAATTACCACATTTATGACTAACTAAACAGTAATTTAAAGATCAAATAAAGTGACAAGAGGATTACAGAATTACTATTATGTCGGAAAATTAACCAATCAAGCCAAATCAATTTATTTTCCATTTAAATTGTTGAAAACCCCTACAAAGCCCACAAAGTCTTGTGCATAAGAAATTATGCGATCAATTATGGTAGATTTGGAATATACTTATAGAAAGATGGGAAATATGCCAAAATTGAAAAATATTGTGTCACATTTATGAAAAATAGATTCCATTTAAAAGCGCTGGTTGAAAAAGCAGTGTTGACACATTATCAAAGTTCCAAATTCACGTCTAGTTTAGTTATTTCAACTTGGTCAATTTCAAAAGCTTTTCAACAAGTTATTACTCTTTGGTCGTTGTTGAGAAACTACCACGAGGGCAAACCCAACAAATTAATTTAACTTCATTAATTCTCTTGCTTGTTTGTTTGTTTTGTTTGTTGGATTTTTGACTGTTTTCAACAGTATTTCACTCATAGCCAGGTGGTCAGTTTACCAACTCACTTTCCTGGATTAGCTGATGAACCAGAACTAGGTGCACCATACCCGTAGCCAGGGGGGGGGGTGCATTGAGTGCGTTCCCACCCAACATTTTTGACGAGTAAACAAAAATTGTACTATAAGTTGCACCAAACTTTATTCGACGCAAAAACAGTTATTTTTCTTTTCCTGGATTCCAGTGAGTCTTCGTATTGAAGCGTTACAATAACGTTGAATTCAATAGGCTACCGACAGGTCACCATATAATTAATTTCTCGATGAGGTCATTTCCAAGATAGCGCGTGATCACACTGAGGCGTCTGCACCACTACCAGCGTGCGTCTATGACAAAACTTGACACTTGGAAATATGTCCTACTCTTAAACAGGTGCTATAATGAATTTTAAACGTTATAATATATGATCTGGTGGACGTTAACGTTTAATGTTCATTAACTGTGACGAATCTTGAGCATAATGGGCAAATAAGTCCATCTTTTTTCTTCAACGTCCTGGTATACATTGTCAAGGACTTTGAGGCCATGGGGCCAGTAGTTTGTGGTTATAGTGTCTGTATGAAGTCTTAATTGTTATATGTTTCTGAAATTCGTTTAGAAAAAGATAACTTATTTGCTTAAAAAAAAGAAAAAAAAAAGTAACCAGTTATACCATTTTGATTTCTGTGATTAGAGAAGACCCAGTTTTGTTAATCAGTGTCTGTTGTACAATACACTATTAGCACGTTTAGAGCAACAAACAATTGTTTTGAAACAAAGTCTTATATTTCCTTTTAATTTGCTTGATTTATGAATGGTAGAATTTTGGAAAAGTAAAATACATGTACACCAATTTTATCAAGATTCTAAGATTCCAATTAAAAATGATATTTTATACCGTTATAATTGTTGATTTTACATTCTATAAATTTGTTGTTGCCTATGTAAACAAAGTGTGTGCGCGCATACTAGTGTAGGGTTAAACACCGTATGAAATAATGTATTTCCATGAATGATCGTAAAAGGTGGTTATTGAAAAACGGTAGTGGAGAATAAATATATGTTATATCATATTCATGTCGATCAGTCACTGAGTATGGTCAACGAAAGTGAAATTTCATATAAAACTGCTCTAAAAATTCAGTCTCTAAATACAGATAAAAAGTCACCAGAATGCAGGATTTAACGTTTCATTNCCCCCCGATTGCAGGAGGAGGACACACCCTCCCGCATCTACCCCCATCGCCACTTCGTTGCACAATAACAATCATTGATGGGAAAAATCGCAGCTCCCTTTTCAAAACCCTTGCTACGGGAATGTGCACATACTTTTGCCAGAAACTGACATCTTCCCTACTTGAAACAGAGGTAAGGGTAGAATGGCCATAGAAGGGATTTCTTGACCAATCCCCACACAAGTTAACCCTTTCAGTGCTGGAACCAAGTTTTGAAGGCCTTTGCAAACAGTTTGGATCCAGATGAGTCCAAACTGTTTGCTATTCTGATAGTATTCTTTGAAAAAAATCGAAGAGAATGCTCATTTTACAAATTCAGCAGACGACATTTTAGCAGACGACAAATTTCCCAGCATGCAAAGGGTTAAATATCTGGGCTGGGGATTGAACCCGTGATCCTTGCATTTGTAGTTCAGCGCTCTTAGCCAGTCGGCCCACATAAGTCCCCTTGCTAACAAACCGTTCTTTCAAATAGGCTGATAACACTTTGAATGACTTTAGTGTAGCAGTTCGAGCATATGTCTCTCTCACGCGGAAAAAACGGGTTCAATCTCTTAACACGCTCACAATTTCTGTCAGGTATCAACAAATGTGTGTTATTTTTTTCAAAATATTTCAAGTTAGTTTTCATGTAATATATTCTAGGTCAGTACGTGGTCAGCATACCTGGAGGCCAGAATAGGCTACCAACATTTGCACGCTTGATATAACACAGCCTTACTAAAATTTTCTATCGAAAAGTATTATTTTTAGATTTTTCATTAATTTTTTTTTTTTACTTATTTGTATCATTTAAAATCATTTATAATTATCTACTTATACATGTGTACAGATTGATTATACATGTACATATATGTAAGGGATATGTCCTATATGCCTTTTATTCTGCAAATACCAGAAACATAAGTGTTTAAATGCAAAGGAACTGTGTTATGTACTTATGAACTGTTACAAAATAAACATGAATTAAAAATTGTATACATAAATTTGCAATAGACTACATCAAAAACATTGTGACTATCAAATGAAAAAACAACGACAACAAGTTTAAATTTGTTTTTAATTAAATTATGTAGAAACGGAAATATTCAACTTGAATTTTCGTAACCATGATAAACGCAACATTTTTTTTTTCAAAGATATTTATGGTTTAGATGAATGGTAAACCAGTTGTAAATCATACCTATTTCTTTGTTTTTTGTTGTCATGGTTTTGACTATTATATTGTTGTTTAATTGTTTGAAATATGTACGTTTGAAATTAATATATCTGCTTTTAGTGAAAAATAATTATTTCACTTATGCAAATTATCTTTTGATATTCCTTTATAATGTTACCTCATGTATTTTGTGTGTACATCTCATATAGGTAACAGTTGCAGTCTGGCATGTACTTTTTTAGTTGAAGTATATACATGTAATATCATATATTTGTATTAACCTATATGTACATAAAAAAAAACAGCATACTGTTTATATTAAAGGGGCTGTCCAACAGATTTTGGCATGTATTGAAGCTTGTCATTAAATGCTTTAAATGCTTTATATTGATAAATGTAAACATTTGAACTAAAAAATTTCTGTAAAAAAACAAGAATACAATTTTAAAAAAGGAAAAAAAGTAACCCTCAACAGGGCTCGAACCACTGAACCCTGGATTCCTGGAGTAAAAAGCGTCCCGCTTAGACCACTCGACCATCCACGCTCATGTTTGTGGCTGATGTATTTTTTAGCTATATAAGCAATTCAGGTAGTTTCACAAAATATAGTCTCGCGTCGTTCGACGCTTTATCTGTTGGACAGTCCCTTTAATGTACGAATTAAACAAAATACTGTCAACTGGAGAGAATCTGAAAGGGCAATAAATATTTTATATCTGCTAGTACTTTTTTTATGAAATAAATAAAAAATTTACTTAACATGACTCATTATAGCTTTGATTCCTTGGGGGAAACATCAAATGATCCGAGAATACACAAGACATTAAAATTAATTGCGAATTTTATCAAGCCCAATTATCCTGTCTTATTTACAAGAGAACCGCAATCTAAAGTGGTAGAGTCAAGGACGCTCTTTAGAACCATGCAATATGTTTCATTGTTATAAGTGGTGCATTAACATTTTTTTTGACAAAAGTATTATCAGAAAATAGGTTCAATACACAGAAATGTGATTCACAACATTGGGAAAAAATACCAAAATACTGAGTTTTAGTAATGTTTCATTTGTATTGTGACTTCGAAAGAGACTAGACATTTAAAAGAACAAGAAGTTGAAGTTGCCTAAGGTTGCTACTTGTAACATTATTTTGTATGAATTAAAATAGTATGTAGCTTTTAATGTACATTTTCAGAATGAGGATATTAGGAATCAGAGAACCCCTGCATAAATATATCGTAGTTAATAGACGTATCCCATATTACAAAAGTCTTCGGAAAGCCCCCCACTAATATCTCAGTTCAAACAACGCTCGCCAATTTCATCCACCAATGGTAGTTTTATTAAAATAGTAATGGTTGATATTCTTTTTGATTTTGAAAAGGATTATTAATCGGTCAGCTCTGTTTTTTCCATTAAATAAGTGGGTTTTTCAAAACGTGTACTCATTCCAGTATTCTATTCACTTAGTTGCTTACCTTTACATTTATATTAATTTTAACCCTTTTTATTTAAGTCAGATTGAATCAAAAGCCGATTGCTAGTTGAGACACTACTGAGACTTTTATCTGGGTAAAACCAGTACTTGGTGTCTTGAGATCTTGAGAAGGTAATCAAAGTGCCTGTATCGAATTTTGGGAATGGGGCCGGGTCCTATGGATCGGGAAAAATCACGGTGTTTTGACTAAAATTTGGAAATTAGTTATTGTTGTTTTGCTAACAAATGCTTCAGAATTGAGAAGCAAAGTGTTTTCAATTGTATATTTACTCATGTTTACTTATAGAGCTCGATTGGAGATAAACTAAATGTTGAGATTAAAACATATATATATTTTTATTTTTAAACTCAAATGGGAATTTTGAATTAGTCCCATTTGGGAAAAATATATGCTTTTTTACATTGGGAATGTCAGAATACCGGCCCCGATTTTGAAAGAAAAAAAACACTGCACTTGCAACAGTAACCTTGATTAAATTCATTTCAGCAGTTATTTGATATGAATGTATTTTATAAATGGTGGTAAAAGAATGTCACAGATGGTCTTTTGTAAGAATCACCATTTACAGTTTAAAGAGGGAGGGTGAATAAAATGATATAATGTTAACATCAATGATTTGTATGAGTCATGTTCTAAATATAGATTCTGCAGCCAGTTTCTAAGCCTACAAGTTCAAGTTACAAAATGCAATCAAAATTAATGCCATAGACTTAATGACAATAGGTCAATCTTCTTAGCTAGACTTGAGCAAAAGTCAACTGGATTAACATTCAATTAGTTAACTGGATTAACATTAGTTATAGGATTACTAGGGTTGATTAGGTTTGTGCACCTTTGGCTGACAAATATTTATAACAGTCTTGTAAGCTCATTAAGTTAAACTTATTATGTTAACAGCAACCTGCATAAACATGAACCCACGGAACCTCTTAACGGTATAACACCTATTAAAGTACTGAACATTGATCCTTCCTGACGATGAATAAAAATTCTTTAAGAGATATTCTGTAACAAGCATTTAAGTGGCCTCCCGCAGCTATATCATGATCACATGGGGCTTTTTCTTAATTCCTAAGTTTTTTCTTCTTTCCTAACTGAGCGTGTGATACTTAAATTAGAGCCTTTTTTTGGATTTATTATTTATAATGGAAGTATCAGTCATTGAAGTAATAACATGTGCTCTCAATTAGTAATCTATTTAATGAATACCGGAGGACAACATGAAATAACATTAAAGGCCCAGTCTCACTATCACATTTCGCGATGCCGGTGGAGCCCCGGTGCGTGATTCGGGGTCTACCGGGATGAACAAGGGCTCAATTGGGAATGTCTGGGATGAACAGGGGACAACCGGGGCTCCACCGGCAAACTATTTAAATGTTTGATACCTCCAGCATGAACCGGGAGTCACCGGGATGTACCGGGAAAGTCCAGGATTAACCGGGGACAACCGGGGCTCCACCGGGAATGTCCGGGATGAACCGGGGACAGCCTTGGCTCCACCTGGAATGTCCGGGATGAGCCAGGGACAACCGGGGACAACCATGGCTCCACCGGCAAACTATTAAAATGTATAATACCTCCGGGATGAACTGGGAGTCACCGGGTCTCTGTCGAGACACCACCGGCTTTCACCGGGGCTCCACCGGGACGCTACCAGCTACGACCGGGACTGGACCGGGACACTACCGGCTACGACCGAGACTCACTGGGGCTTCACCAGGGCAAACCGTAGCTCTACCGGGACTCTGCTGGGATGTAAACCAGGGCAGTACCGGGGCAGAAAGGGGGATATGTGACCGCGCTAAAAAAAATAACCATCGATCATCCCGGGGCTACACCGGCAATAGTGAGACTTGGGCTTTATTTTGAAGAATTTATAAAACTACTGATATCAATTAGGGTATAACAAATCACCCATTCTTGTAAAAATTAATACTAAAAACAAAGAAAACACATTTTTCAGAAATCAATAAACTATCTATACAGTAACTATGAAAATAACATTACTTTTAAAGAGATAAATCTTGCGCTTTTGAAATGAAAAGTCAAGGATTTGATTCCCGCGGAAGGCAAACTATTTTTTTATCAATTTTTTTTTATATTATACTTACCATAATTATGACTGTTCCAAGTAGTATAATAATGTAAATAAATACATGACATTAAAAAGTGTGAACAAGTCCATTTATTTCCCGAATTCATTTGTTCTAACCTGGGTACCCTTGCAAGTGAAGCTGGAACTTATATGTGGCGTGTTCTGACAAAACTGGGAAAAATGCTTGTGCGTAAAGTGTCATCCCAGATTAGCCTGTGCAGTCCGCACAGGCTAATCCGGGACGACACTTTCCGCCTAAACTGGATTTTCCCTAAGAAGAGACATCATTTAAACCAAAAATTCCATAAAAGTGGAAATTGTCGTCCCTAATCTGGGATGACAATTTACGCACAAGCATTTTGCCCAGTTTTGTCAGAACACGACTCAAATGTGTGCAGTGAAATTAAATATATTTTTTGATTTTTTCTATAAAGGATCATTCATCATTGAAAATTTCTATGCTCAAACTTTCTATTTTTCCTCTGCCGTTATTTTTAAAGCAATTATTTTTAAAATGACTTATGACTAGAGATTGGTATTTTTTTTTGGTTTTCTGAGAGGAGATCATAAACAACACTTATGTGCTTATATTTTCTTTATTTCTCTTGTTATACCTCATTTGCTATCATGAATGCATTGATAAGGTATTTACTGGTATGTATAAATATACCAAAGAAGTCTTGCTTTTTCAATTTTTAGGTTCATAAGAGTGAATTTTGTAATAAAACGGTTTTGAAAAAAATGGGGAATAAAAGATTGAGGGTTTTCAACTTGGAATGTCTGAGAGTCTTTAATTATTTGGTAAATTGTTCAGAAACTTTGGTTTTGGATGCAGAATGGCAATAGGAAATATGCAAAGAAAGAACAGAAAATCAAATTGTCCTATAAGAGTGCGAAAACCTTAATTGTGAACACATGTCAACAAAGTTCCATGTTTAAGATAACAAGAACAGATTAAAAAAACATTAATTTTGCATTAACACAAATTATAAAGTAAGTGCATAGCTAGGTCTCCATGGTACAAATCAGATAATATTGCTTAAGGTAAATTAGAGAAAACATCAAGTTATTAACTAGATGACTTAGGAGATAAACCCAGATACATTTGTCCCTGTTTATTTTAAATGTTGGTACAGATTGTAATAATCAACAATCCAAATTCCATCTTTTATGTGTAAGTGAGAAATGAAAAATGTTTGAAAATAATTATGCAATAAATAAATACTTGTTTTTACTTAGGCCATTTTTTATTAATTTGTTTACTGATTATAAGATGGATGGTAGGTTAACAAAATAAAAATGTCAAAGTAAATTTTTTGATATTAATTGAAGTTCATTTACCCATTTCATAAGAAACAAATAATAGAACACTATCAGTTTACTTAATGAACTGTATTGCTGTTTAAGATGTAATTTCTCAATTACAAAGTTATGCATATCTTATGATTTTATCCGTTAAACAAAAGAAACTACTTCATTTTTTACATTTTTGTTGCAGCGTTCTATGTAACCGTCATGCAAGAGATTGCTCAAGATTTAGAATGCTGGGGAACGCCAGCTTGTTGGGATTTAAAAAGAATGCAAAGAAAGATTTAAATGAATTGAAAAAAAAAGAACAAAAAGAAGAAAAACAAAAACAATTCATCAATTTTTTATCTTTAAAAAAAAAGCAGATAAAAATAGGGACAGCACAATCTGTAAACCAAGTTATGACAAAAAACACCTCAGAGCTGTTTTTTGTCTTAAAAAAATTATTTATTGAGATGATATATAGATTTTATTTAAATACACAGGAGCATTTAAAGCCTAATTAACCATATTAATATTTTCTTGTGTAAGAATAAAACTCCAACAGCAACCAGAATAATAAATCATTATTTATAATTTGTTCTCATGATTTATGAGAATATGTGAACATTTAGCTCCTAACAAAGCCTAGCTGATTTCAAATTATAAAAAAGCAACAAAAACTATTATAGTAAATTAATAATATTTATCGGTTTTTGTTTCTTGTTTATAAATTAACATTTGCAAATTGGATACAACAAATAATTGACATTTACAATTAAAACTACCAACATATAAAAGATATCAGTTTAGAATGGATTGTTTTAGTTTTATATTGGAAATTTAACATTACACATTCTGTTATTTTCTATATAGACATTTATGCAGTTTATATGATATATCTTCTACGGGTCAGCGATAAACTATGCTAAGTATTGGCATAATACATGTTGTATAGCTCAGTTTTGCGCTAAGCTATACCGGTGATCTTTATAGAATGCTCCCTACCTGACAAAGATTTACTGGAGAAGATTCCGCTACTGCTGGAGAGACTTCTGACTCGATCCTTGTGCATCAGGGGAGATATTGTCTCGTCATCACTGAATACAGTGAGCCCATCCTCCTCCTCGTCCTCAGTGAGAATGTCTTCATCAGTTACCTCCCTTAGAAGCTGCAACACCACTCCGTATCCTGTGTGATGAAATGAAATTAAGGCTTGATTGGTCATTGTCCGCTTAGGTACTCTTTAATGTACCCCGGGTACTTTTAAGTATATTTAAATGTACCCTTGGTACGGAAAATATTCTTTTATTTATTTAAATTTTCTGGTCAAAATCGGAACATTTTGTAAAATCGACTTTTGACCTAACGGCGGAACACCTAAACATATAAATCAGTTGGGACATAAAAAACAAGAGCAGTCAGCTTTTTTTCATAAGTCAAGTTACAGTAACAATATGGCTAATGGTTGTAATTAGTGACTGCTTCATATTCTTAAGCATGAGAGCCTGACAAAATCAATAGATTTTTATCGATGTTAACAACAACACTTGATTAGCAAGTGTTGTTATTAGCGGGTGATAAGGGGATAAGTGATTTTTGCCAAATAGAGCTTGAATTGCAACTTATATAGTAAACTTATAGAACAAGCATCATTTCAAAAAGAATTGCAGGACTTTTTTTACTAAGCTTATGTCAGGGCAGAGGGCTAAACATTCCACAAGCAGGATTGAGGCAACTACAAATTTAACCTTGGTCACCTAGGTGAGAAATTAGTGTTTGATGCAACTACAAATTTTACCTGGGTAACCTAGGTGAGAAACTAGTGTATGAAGCAACTACAAATTTAACCTTGGTCACCTAGGTGAGAAACAAGTGTACCATGCAACTACAAATTTAACCTGGGTCACCTAGGTGAGAAACAAGTGTACTATGCAACTACAAATTTAACCTGGGTCACCTAGATAAGAAGAAAGTGTACAATGCAACTACAAATTTAATCTTGGACACCTAGGTGATCAACAAGTGCCAATTTAACCTGGGTCAACTGGGTGAGAAACAAGTGTTCCATGCACTACAAATTTAACCTGGGTCAACTAGGTGTGAAACAATTGCAAATTTAACCTGAATCAACTAGGTGAGAAACAAGTGTACCATGCAACTACAAATTTAACCTGGGTTACCTATGTGAGAAACAAGTGTACTATGCAACTACAAATTTAACCTGGGTCACCTAGGTGAGAAACAAGTGTACAATGCAATTACAAATTTAACCTGGGTCACCTAGGTAAGAAACAAATGCCAATTTAACCTGGGTCAACTAGGTGAGAAACAAGTGTACCATGCAACTACAAATTTGACCTGGGTCGCCAAGGTGAGAAACTAGTATACCATGCAACTACAAATTTAACCTTGGTCACTTAGGTGAGAAACTAGTGAATGATGCAACTACAAATTAAATCTAGGTAACCTTTGTGAGAAACAAGTGTACCATGCTACTACACATTTAACCTGGGACACCTAGGTGAGAAACCATGAACAATGCGACTAAAAATTTAACCTGGGTCACCTAGGTGAGAAACAAGTGTACCATGCAACTACAGATTTAACCTGGGACACCTAGGTGAGAAACACGTGAACAATGCGACTAAAAATTTAACCTGGGTCACCTAGGTGAGAAACATGTGTACCATGCAGCTACACATTTAACCTGGGACACCTAGGTGAGAAACAAGTGTACCATGCAACTATACATTTAACCTGGGTCACCAAGGTGTGAAACAAGTGTTCCATGCAGCTATACATTTAACCTGGGACACCTAGGTGAGAAACAAGTGTACAATGCAACTACAAATTTAACCTGGGCCCCCTAGGTGAGAAACAAGTGTACAATGCAACTACAAATTTAACCTGGGTCTCCTAGGTGAGTAACTAGTGTACCATGCAACTACTGCACCAGTCTGACAGCAATATACTCTGCAAAAGGGTCACTGCAAAGGGATATCGTCCATTATAGTATGGGCTATTTCCCCTGGTAGGAGTCGATACATTGTAGAAGGTAGGAGCACAGTGAGAGTTTGTGAAAATTTAATCTTCGAGATCTCAAAATACAAACATATTTTAAAATTATCTTGATCTCACATAAAAATTGGTTTCCTCTAGTGTCAAGTACAAACACAGAACATTTTATACTCAGTAGTATCAGATGTTTACCTAAATTAGACCATAACCCTTTGCATGCTGGGAAATTTGTCGTCTGCTAAAATGTCGTCTGCTAAATTTGTAAAATTAGCATTTTGTTCGATTTTTTTTTAGACCACTATCCGAATAGCAAACAGTTTGGTTCCTGATGAGACGCCACGTTCTGTGGCGTCTCATCTGGATCCAAACTGTTTGCAAAGGCCTTCAAAATCCGGTTCCAGCGCTCAAAGGGTTAACATGTCTTAAACAAGTTTCTCAACATACATAAGGCAGTTTTGCCTCACAAAACTGTGTCAAAAACAAAAGACATGATTGTTTTCTTCGTTTTCAAGCATGACCTGCATTTTATATGCATAATATTGAATACATAATTACTTTAATAACCATGTTATTTTTAAGTGGCAATAAAGGTTGTCAAGTGAATGCTTTACCTAAAAGTAATTTTGCATGAAGTTACTTGCTGCCATATTAATAATCTGTAACATTAAGTTTCAGATACAAGTTAATGTGATTGGACTGAAATGAATAGACCATTAACCAGTCGAATGGAATTATGTGCGTTCAATATCTCAGACAATTTGTAAATCCTGACAGGAACTAGTGTGCATGACTTTAATCATAGAGAATATTATAAAACTACATTACGTGTGACATTAACCTTCATATTTCTCTCATTGAAATGCTCCTGCAATCTATGGTATTTATTCTGTTATCACTACAAAAATGATTTTTTATATACTATTTGGAGAACATTTTTGTCACCTGCTGACTCATGAAAATAGATGTGATATAAAAGTACTTTTAAATCTGGAAAGAAACTGTCTAACTGAAATCGACTGGATAATAAAAAGAAAGTTACTTTAATACTTAACATAAATGTACGGATGTATTTTTTCACATCTTCTTCATGTTTACATCCCATTAACCCTTTGCATGCTGGGAAATTTGTCGTCTGCTAAAATGTTGTCTGCTAAATTTCTAAAATTAGCNATTTAAATGAAAAATTCCAAAACAGCGGAAAATGTCGTCCCTGATTAGCCTGTGCAGACTGCACAGGCTAATCTGGGATGACAATTTACGCACATGCATTTTTCCCAGTTTTCTCAGAACCTGACAAATATATTTATAGTACTGTCCTACATGGTCATATTTGGCAGTTTTTACCACGACTCTAAGTTTAGTGTAGAACATATTTGTTGTCTTCAAAAATAGGCAGCAACATTAAAATATGGTTACAGAATGTTTAAGTAACTACATGTATAACACGAAAGTCTATTTTCTGCTATGGCCCCCAGGACCCTTTAGAGGACAAAAAGAAATTAATCTGTGAAGTATGCACCTACCCATTGAGAACTCTTTCAGACTAACAGAGAGGAACTTTTCCTCACTGGGCTCCGTCTTCACGATTTTCTTCATCTCTGTGTCGTAAAACAGAACAATTTTATCATACTCGATCCGTTTCTCCAGGATGTGAATGAACTTTTTCAGATACTGATTCTGAATCGCTGGCTCGACAAGATTATACAACGTTCGATTCTTGATAATTCGCTCCTGAACGTCATCACGGTTGATTTGCATCAAACGATGATGACTGGAGGACGAAGGGGCAGGACCCCATATCACTGAGCTTCCTGTGGGATGCTTGGCTGACAGATTCAACTCTTCAAGTTTGTGTAATGCACTACGATACTGGAAGACAACTTTCTCGAATTCAATCTTGAACGCATCATGGAGATTCATCAAGGAACCTTCTGAACTCTCCACTAATCCATGGCGACCCAAGTGTCGCAGACATTTATCGAGTTCGCGTTTCTTTGTGCGAATCTGTCGTCTGGTGTTTGGCTCTACCCAGAGAATCACTCGCAGAATACTTCGACAAGACGGGTACACGCTGTTGGAATTTTTTTCATGTTTATTGTTCAGATTGGACTGTTGAGCGAACAAGCCAACAAGTTTCATTAAGAACTGATCAGTCTGTAAATCTTCTTTCGGAAACTCCTCGGGACTTTCACACGTCTCAAACAGTTTTGTATACAAAGCTTCTAAAATCGTAAGACTATGAGGCAAGGAATCGTGTAAAACATCGATCGGAACTTCATGTAGAATACTACTCAATGTCACACAGTTCAAACGGCGAATCAACGAAGCACATTCTCCATATTTCTTTGTTTCAAACAACTGTGCCACTTTTCTTAAAGCGTAAGTTGGCGTGATGTCATTAACGTCAACCGTTAAAGAGTCATCTGGGAAGGACTCTGCCCAGCGAACATTCCGCCATATTTTCTGTACACGCTGCCGTGGCTCCCTCTCTGGTTTTATTCTGTCCATTTTACTGCATTGGCCTCTCTTAAATTATAAAAAAACATTTCTTTTAAATCCACAGTTCAAGCCATGAAATTTTCACCACACTACACAACTGCTATCAAATTGCGTTCCTATTTTACTTCCAACACCAATTTTCTCAGATTCGCAATTCAGGGGAAAAGATTTTTATTAAAATACATAAATATTTTGCAATCAGTTTTTAAAATCAAGATCAATGAATTTAAAAATCATGCAATCTTAAATACTTTAAAATGATCATTTAAGTTTTTTTTTAAATAAATATAATACCATATTAGCTGTACATACGACAGTTAAGAGGAAAATATATTTTATCCCATTAAAACCAATATTTAACTATTTAACAATTTAATTTGATCACTAAAATTTATTTAATGTGTCTTGCAAAACTGAATCAATTACTGTCAATTGATGTATGAAATTTCAAAATCTATTCTTATATTGTTGCTGTTATGTAATCCCTTTTTAACTGCCTGAGAAAAGGTAATAACCAGTATTATAGAAGTCTTTTCGTGTTACATAATCCTCTGAAAAATTCAATATTTTAGAATAAAGGCCATCAAGAGGCTTGAGCTTTTGTGACAAACAAAATGCATTTCAAAGTTCAATGTATTGATTGAATGGGAGACTTTATTGAAGCTTTCAAAACTGCGTGAGAAACAGCATACTATATGTGTGGACTTCACAGGAAAATCTGGGACGACACATTACGCACATGCATTAACCCTTTTAGCGCTGGAACCTGATTTTGAAGGCCTTTGCAAACAGTTTGGATCCAGATGAGACCCCACAGAACGTGGCGTCTCATCAGGATCCAAACTGTTTGCTTTTCTGATAGTATTTTTTGAAAAAAATCGAAGAAAATGCTAATTTTAGAAATTTAGCAGGCAACATTTTAGCAGACGACAAATTTCCCAGCATGCAAAGGGTTAAGCCTGGTTTTCCTGGAGCGCTGCTCATATATTACTTACAGCTGACAAATATGTCAGGCACGCATAGTTATTTTACCAGGTACATGTATACCCATTTTACCACATATAATAGAAAACGTGTAGAGAGGAATGATTTCATAGATTTCATTCAACATGTTTTAGTCTTAACATTTTACTAAACATTGTAGGGGAACATGAGAGGCTTTAAACAATCAGTTTACCCATAAAAATAAAACATCAAATGACGACTTTAATGCTTTAATCTAAGACTTCAAATAGAAAAGGAAGCAAATAACAAAAATAAAAGAAGGACAAGTTTTATGTGAAACCAAGTTCAACCTGAACTTTAATTGTTTGAAATTAAAATCAAATGTATCATGAATGCGCCCCCCCCCCCACCACAACTTAAATTGCAGCTATCAATTTTAGATGTGGCTGTTATAATAACAAAACATGATCCATTGAGAAGGTTTAAAGCTCATTAATACATGTACACCACAAATTATGGGGAGATTAAAACATATATCAATCATTAATCAATTAAATACAATTTTACTGTTATGTGAATATAATTACCTGAGGAAACAACAACAACAGCCCACTCAAGCTTTTTAAAACAAATATCAGGCTATTGTCATTGACAACAGCTTTGGAGACTGTTGAAATTATGTACTTCATCAAATATTTGGGAACCTACAATGACTTATTCACAGATTTTAATATTAAAAACATGCTTATTCATATCTTAACTGCACAAACTAAAACAAAACAGATTATTTTAAACCAATTTTATTTTATTAAAAGAGCAGAAAAATTACATCTTTTTTCACCAAGACTTGAACTTGACACAACTGGGATCAAATCAAACAACGGCCTCTAAAGGGGATATGTTAACATAATGTTTGTCATTAATTTAATTATTACAAATGCTTTATTACTTTTTTTACCCATTTCTTTTTATAAGTAACATAGAAGAAACCCACATTTTAACATTTGTCCTAGCAAAGACTTCTGATGATATATCTATTGTTTGAATATAATTAACAAATTATTTTTGGCAAAATGTTGGTTGTTACAGTGATAACCAAAGGTTTGGAGTTCCAATGTGTTGGAATTAAATCACTATGGCGTTATCCAAAGTTGTTTGATAACAAGCATCAAATTACTAAATGTCATTTGACTGACAGTGTTAATGCATAAATTAGGTTTATTTTTCCTGACAATTCATACACTAATAAAATGCAGATAAATAATATTCAATTCTTATAATTACAAACTAATGTATTCAACATCTGACATTTGTTGAACAAGAAGGACCACAAAAGATTTTTATTCTATGGTGAACAAATCTTGTTTTGCTTTAGGTTTCATCTTCGTAAAGATTATTCCAGACAAATGATGTCATTTTACTATTGATGAAGGAAAAGCAATGTCATCAAGATTTGCGAAAAACAATGACATCATTTGGCCACTTGTTAATGAAAAAGTAGTACGGTCATGAATATGTATGTATTAATTTGCATATGTAGAGGGTTCATCGGAAAATGAAAGACAGATCATGTGAGCGAATTAACCAATCAGAATGCAGCTTTTAAATGAACATGCAAATGTTGTCATTATCATGCTAATAAATGCAAATTATATGCCAAATTAACTAAATTGTAACATTTTCCTGAACTTAAATGTACACTTGTGCTAATAACATGGTCTTATTGTGCTGCATAATGCAGACATTATTTGTTTATAAAACATTTGCTGGATCACGCGTTAANTTCTGAAAGTATTCTTTGAAAAAAAATCGAAGAAAATGCTAATTTTAGAAATTCAGCAGACAACATTTTAGCAGACGACAAAGTTCTTAGCATGCAAAGGGTTAAAGTATAATGTGCATTTCACTGAACCACTTCTTGGAATATTTACTGAAGCTATTTTTCACAACATTAGTCTCCATCCATGGTTTGTTGCAGAATAACCCAAACTTAACTTTCCCTTTTTTTCTTAAGACAACAAGTTGCGGGATGTAATAGATGTCGTATACATTCTTTTTTGAATCAGATGTTGATTTTTTTTTGGAAAGTGTTATTTTGCCATTCTTTAAACAGGTTTTTTATCTATAAGATGTTCAACCATTCAAGTTTTTCAGAATACTCAGAGGAGTATTGCTACAAAAGCTTTCTGTATCAAACACTGTTTTTTTTCATAAATGACCCAATCTTTCAGATACGTAACTTTGTTTATGATGAAAATACTTGTTTAAATCATAAATTGTCCAATCTGTGAACAGATTCCTATGTATAAAGAATAAAATAAGCTATTTGATGCATTTTCAATATTATAAATAAAAATACAGCTAATTCCATTTGCCATGTTACAAACAATCAGTGGAGGGAATGTTAATTAAGTCCAACAAACAATCAATAATGTTCAGTTTTTGTAAATAACAATTTAGTCTATGAACAATTTTAAATAAATATTATTTTAACATTAAAATAATGAGAATATAGTTACCATCAACTTGATGGTATTGTAATCCAAATGTTCAAATCTATTATTAAATGTATTTGCAAAGGCCTTCAAAATCCGGTTCCAGCGCTCAAAGGGTTAAAGAAACGCTTCAATGCATCTATACTTGACAATTATTGATATCTTGTTTCTGAATCATTAATACCCCCAATAAAAGTGTTAATATTACTATATGTATTTGAGCATGACAACCTCAGGTGCTTATACAGCAATTATAAACACATAACATCAAGTTAATGTAGACATTATGTGTATATTCATGATAGACAATTAAGGTACATTATGCGTACGTGGGAGACTTTTATTATTGATAAATATCTGTACAGACATAATACATGTATGAACGACTAAAAATGAATCTATTATCAAGTATTTAATATTGTTTGAAAAATAAAACGTGTCCTTTTGTTATTCAAAACCTACAAAACTTGAAAAAGGTCCATTATAAGTTTAATGAATTATTGCAACAGAATTGTCTTCTAACTCTTTCTTGAAAATATAAAAGTTTTAATAAACTTTGCAACTTAAAAAATTTAATTAAACATTCTAATGCTATTATAATATACTGTAAGATAACTATTTAAATGCACTACTATGCATACATTATTTTCTTACCTGTTGGCGATATATTATATTCAAACACAAAATATCATCCTTTTACCGAGTGAAAATGTATAAAAATAAAAATAATCTGCATTCATAGTATTCAAATTGAACACTCATATACTAATTTCACAAAATCCAAATGTCTCTCGGAGCAACTGACTAAATTTCTTCAATTGCTAGAGGTCAAGTGTAGTCATAAATTTCTACTATCATTACTGATACATAAAATTAACCAAATTCCCAAAGTCCACAATTGCTATTGTCTATTAGTGCTCCCCATTCACAAATTGGTGACTTTCCTCTATCATATCCCGTACAATGCACACCTGCCAAACAAACTGTACCGAAACATTGAACTATACCGATAGGTAAAATCAAGCACTACCATGTAGGCACAGAAATGCAATTTAGGTTTAAGCTATTATCTGAATATCAAGGTTTACTTATCAAATTTAAGGCTTTATTTTCCATCTATTGTAAAAACTGCAGCCACGCAGTAGAAATCTAATTATCCGACAAACAATGACTGAAATACGAACACACGTGTTTCAAATCTGACTGGGGTTAAATGGGACATTGATTTTACAGATTGAATTATTTACAAACAAATACATCAATAATAATTATGAATTTGAAGCCAGTCAAGTGTTAAGATGGGCTATCAGTAAAGAAAAAAAAAGCAATAGTCATTTTAAAAACATTAAACACCAACATAATTTTTTCCTGAATCTTGATATTTTTCATGTAAAGGATAATGCTACATTTTGATTTAAATTATGCTAACTAATTAAAAATTAAAGATACATTGTTGTTTGTCATGTTTTTATTATAATATTGCTTTAATTATGGACGGAAACTTTAAATAATGAAATTAAGATAAACAAACGTAAACCAAAATTAGTTAAACAACCTCACAATCTGTTTGAACTAATTGTATTAAATAACAACAATAAGGGTGCTTGAAAAAATTAACAAGAAACATAACAGGATGTGCCATAGGCCTCCAAAGCATATGCTTGTCAGAGAAAGGCAACACAATAACAGAAAACAGATGAAAAACTTTGACCTTGACCTTTGACCTCGAAATATGACTTTGACCTTCAACAGATGAGCACAACATGAAGTCCACATATCATCTGGCCAAAGGAACTGTTCTCCCAAGATCACAAAATTATCCTTCTAGGCCTTAGGAAACAAACATCCATGACTGTTGACCTTGAACTGTGACCTATATTTTGTAATAACATGCATTGGAATATAAAATGACATTTATTCCTTGTACTGGTCTTAATAAGAAAAAATACCAAGCTATAATAAAATGCTTTCAATAATTTAAACGTTTTTGAGAGGTTAGAAAAATCCGTCACCGCTGCCCGTAATGTTTGACAATTCACACCACGTGATGATGGTCGACTAAAATATTATTGTTATTTAATATGAGTTAACATCTTAATCTATTGTATTTTATTAGATTTTCAAAATACATTTCTGACTGTAAACTATACATAAACAGTTAAAATAATGCAGAAAACAGAGGCTTTTTTTATTACTTATAAGGAAAAGTAAACGCTGCAAGAAATTTGAGTTTGACCTTGATCGAGAGCATGGGTGTCGAACACATTTTCCAGTAATGTGTCTGGACATGGTGAATAAAATAAGATTTGAAATCCATGCAGGTTTTAAAAAGTACAGTGGGGAAATAAAATACAGGCAGACGGATACACCCAATAACCCAAACATAAAGACGACTTATTACCTTTGAGGATATTTTTTTCTCAAAAATATCCTCAGTGATTCAGGTATTACTACAACCATGCCTCATTTATCATATTAGATTGCCAAGTAAGAAAGGTATGTATCTCGTAGAAGTAGGTGGAACTGAAATTTATGTACAAACATATAAGATTATTGATAAGCAAACCAACCATTAACATATCAGTACAGATTATTTAAATAATATTTTACTGAAAGCCATGGATTGTGTAAATGTCATCAAATGTATACCTTTTAAAGGGACTGTCCGATTATCATATATATATATATTTCATACCCCTGTTATTTTGTGTAACCTTGAATACTACAAATGCAAAAAGCCCCACCAACAACATCAAACAGACATAACTACTAGTGGATCTTCCTTTTATTGTCAAAATCAAATAACATATACAGTCTACTCTCATTATCTCGAAGTCGGCGGGAACAAGAAAAAATATCGAGATAACGAGAGCTCAAGATATCCGATTATTTATTTTTTTCAAAGAAAAAATGAGACCAAAATTTAACTTGTTTTTAACATCTGAATACCTGCTAAGTGGTCTAACTAACCCTTTGAGCGCTGGAACCGGATTTTGAAGGCCTTTGCAAACAGTTTGGATCCAGATGAGACGCCACAGAACGTGGCGTCTCATCAGGATCCAAACTGTTTGCTATTCTGATAGTATTCTTTGAAAAAAAATCGAAGAAAATGCTAATTTTAGAAATTTAGCAGACAACATTTTTGCAGACGACAAATTTCCCAGCATGCAAAGGGT
>VMBQ01002103.1:52441-105596 GCA_007657795.1 Dreissena rostriformis | reverse complement strand
AAAAAACAAAAATTTTTTTTTTTTTTTTTTTTTAAGAAGTGTAATGATTATTTTATCACAATTTTATTTCAATTACATGTAACAAAGTACATAATAATGATTTATATGATTTTGATCTTTTAATTTGAATTATTGTACAGAGTTATATCAATATATATGGTTGTACTACAGTGCTACCAAAGAAGGCTACTGAATTTATTTTCCCAATTTCTTGAATATGCTTATAAAATTCCCAATTCCAAAGCCATGGGCTATCTTCCCAAAAAGGGGGAAAAAAAACCTGAAATTCACCACTCTCTCAGTCAAAATTCACCACTCTCTCCAGTCAAACTCGAATTACACAGGATTTATACCCCACATGAACAAACAACATTTTTATCAACGATAACATTCTCGTGGGTTTTGAAAAACGGCTCATAACAACGGCCGTGACTAATTATTAGTTGTTCATGACAACGCGATACTCAGCAACACACGATATTTTGCGTGACACACGATATTTTGCGGGATACACAAAGCGACGGGCGAGAATGTACCACGAAATATCGCCATTGTATAGGTAGCCCCAAAGGGGATATATCGTGGTGTCGCTTTGTGTGTCGCGCAAAATATTGTGTGTCGCTTTGAGTATCACGCAAAATATTGTGCGTCACTTCGTGTGTCGCACAAAATATCATGTATCGCTTCTTGTGTCCTGTGTCACCCTTGATAAAAGAAGGGCGAGATTATAGATGGTACTATTCGGATTCTGCAGAAATGTGTGTACCAAAGCAATAATGAAAGGAAACAATTTCAGACATTATGATTTCATTTGAAATTGATATGCGTAGTAGTCTCTGTAAATTTCTGTACAGTGCATTTTCTGATTAACCTCTGTAAGTATATTTCCAGAGGGGGTAATCACGTGATAGTCAAGATGGGCAAGATGGGACCTTCATGCAGAGACAGGTATTTTTCGTCGTTTTATACGCTTTATTACTTTTGTTTAATTTTTAAATAACGCTCACTTTCCAGCCATATCAATAAAAAAGTGATTAGCGTCTATTTCGTTTTAAAATTCGCTTTATATCTTGACTTGACTCACTGCAAATTTTCTTAGTGGAGCTGTAATAAGGTCATCCCGCTTAGAATTTTTGCAGCGAGTAAAGTCAAGATATCGAGCGAATATTAACACGATATAAACGCTAATCACTCTCTTGCCGATATGATTGGAAAGAGAGTGGCATTTTAACAATTAATAAAACTAAAAGTATTAAAGGGTATAAAACAGCGAAAAATACCTGTCTCGGCATGGACGTCGCCATCTTGTTTGTCATGTGATTCCCCCTGATGTCAAAGATGTTGTAAATGCTGTCTTATACAATTTAATTTTTTTCTTTTACTTCAATTTTTGTGGTACTTGTCTCCACTCTGTTGCACATTTTACCTCTCAATTATGCTAGTTTAACACAAATTCTTATACATATAGCAATAGGAAAATGTTATGATATAACAAGACTATTGCCAAGCAATAGATGTCCCCTCCCGGCTCCACCATATTGTCAGATTTTTTTTTGATTTTTTTTTATATATATTTGTTAAATTTTTTTGACTAGGAACAAAATGAAATGACGTGCATAATGTCCATATTGCCATCTATCAATGTTTTAAGTTTCATGCAAAAATATGAAGAACTTTTTAAGTTATCGCAGGATCCAGAAAGTGTGACAGACTGACAGACTGACTGACAGACTGACTGACTGACGGAGCGAAACCATAAGTCCCCTCCAGTGAAACCAGTAGGGGACAAAAATATTTTAACTTTAATTGTGCTTGCTTGATACAATGTTTTGGGGCAAAATTTCATCAAACAACTGATAAATTTGGTATAGAGATAATATAATTGTACATTTAAATCTGTCTAGCAGTGATACTTTTCGAGTTACACATGACACAAACGTCCAACGTCGGATTGAAAGATGGACATACCAACTTTGACATTCATGGATTTTTGTTAAACTAATTTAACACTTACTCTAGGCTCAAAAAGCTCTAAATCAAACGAGACTTTTGTGTTCTATGTTCAACTGAAACAAACAACATTTTGAGTTACATATGACACAGGTTAAACAATGTCTTTTTTTTTTACAAAAAATGGTCATAACAGCAGTAATGTACAAAAACATTCAATGAGCCAATTTGCTGGAACAATATTACCCATATAAAAAGTATCTTATATTTGCAAAGAGCCTTAATTGTTTTGCTTGCCTTAGACTGACTTAAGTATTGACCACGATTTGTAGATCTATTTACTGTGATCAAATTTATACTGATTAAAGATAACAACTTTAAGCTGTTAAGTCCACTTTCAAAGTCTGATCAAAGCAAATGCCCATCTTGGAAGCTCTTAATTCCATAAGAAGCTCACCTTTTGTGTCCAGTGTTTGCCCTCTTGTTGTATTATCATACTATGTCCATTGTCCCAGCAAAAGCTATCAACAATAGGGATCTCATTTTTGAAAAGTACAGCTTAATGAGATATACCACGTTTTTGAGTAGCACTTAAATGTCTCTTAGGTCTATAATATAAAGATTTTGTGTTATCACATGTAGGGATGAAATATATAGCGGGTAAAGTTTTGTCAATGAAGCATGGGCTTCAATTATAATACAATGTTCAAAATTATTAAAGATTACACCATGGAACGTGAATTGTTAACCACAATACAATTTCTTTAGTATGGTTGCTTCACAATTTTACAGTTGATTAGGATGTTTTATTTAAAAAGAATACAATGAATTACCAAGTACCTCAACATCTATTGGCATCTCTACGGTGTTTAAAGGTATCAAGAGATAAATTAATTCATAATTTAATCCTTATCCACTCAGAAGCATAATGAAAATGGCTATTAGTATCAAACCAGCATAAAATAAGAACAGGCTACGAATAACTGAGTATAAACTCGGAGTCTGTTCAGGTTTTATGCTGTTTGAGGTACATCAGTATCTTAGGGTTAGAAATGAAGCCTTTAAAACTTGAATCTATTAAACAAGGTCTTTAATTTAATTTCATTTCCTAAGGGACTTTGTAACAAATGAGTCAAAAATGCTTATCTGAGGGGTAAAAGATTAAAGTTTAAGCATTTGTGATGGCTCAGACCAATTCATAATGTTCTTTTTGACATGAAACATACATGAATATCATGAATCTTTATGATAAAGCCTGTGTTGAGTTTGCCAACTTCAAGTTGGCTGTTACGTTTAAAATTTACATAAATGTTCAAACATTTTAAATTAGCTAAGTTTCACAGACAGGCAATGGTTTTAATTTCCAATAAATTGGGATGGCTTGATCATTGATCAATAGCAGAGAGCTGATTTTCCATTTAATTCAATTAGTTGAAATTAACATATTAAAGCTTTTAAATTGTTTGGCTTTTAATGAATCCATTTCGCATTATATGTTCATGATGTATGACCCAATATTTAAAAACCCCCATTAATTTAAGCCCAATTTTCAGCATGAAGATTAACTCAAGTCAGATATTGCAGACTTGGGCTTAAGAACAATGTTCACTTGATATTTTGAACAAATTAAACTTTCAGTCAATAATATTTTCATCATGATAATTAACACCACAGATCTTAAACAACAAGTCTGCAACAACTATAGTGCTTGGTCATGTTTTTCCATGGAGAGAAATCATGTCTCACTTGGCGGAGAAATCATTTGACCAAATGCAGACCAAGTTTAATGAAGACTGTGAAATAAATGTGACCCAAAGAGTTTTCACAAGCATATTCTTTAATTTGACCTAGTGACCTAGTTTTTGAGGCCACATGACCCAGTTACGAACTCCGTTGAAATATCATTGAGACAAACGTACTGACCAAGTATCATGAAGTTTGGGCAATAAATGTGGCATCTAGAGTGTTTACAAGCTTTTTTTCTGTAATTGCAAAGTGATCTAGATTTTGAATCTACATGTATGTGAACCAGTTTAAAACTTGGTTGACATATAATTGGGAAACATGTTCTAATCAAGTTTCATGAAGATTGGGCAATAAATGTGGCTTCTAGAGTGTTCACAAGCCATTTCTTTTATTTGAATGAGTGACCTTGTTTTTGACCCCACATGACGAATTTCGAACTCATTCAAAATATTATTTTGACTAACATTCTGACCATGTTTCAAATTTATTGGGTAATAAATACGCACTCAAGTGTGTTCATAAGCTTTTTCTTTAATTTGACCTAGTTGCCTAGTTATTGACCCCACATGTCCCAGTTTCAAACTCAGACAAGCTATCATTGGGACACATTTTTTGACAAAGACCATTGGGCAATAAGTATTTTCTCTAGTGTTCACAAGCTTTTTCTTTTATTTGACATAATGACCTAAGAATTTCCTTATATTCAAAATTTGTCATTTTTATAGTGAATATGTTTTATAAACTTGTACAATAAAGTTTGAAGTTTAAAGACGACATTCTAGTTTAATCTTAAATTTCAACATCAAGTTCATGAGATTTGTAATGGTTCCAATGACATTTTCAGGACTTTTATTGAGGACAGAATCTAGAATCTGGTTTGTACTGATACTCGTGTCAGATAATATTTTCTTGGTGTTAATTAGTGAAACAAGAATAACGACATAATTAAATCTCGCATATCTTGCATTTATTGAGCAACAACCATAAGGATCACAAACAATACACAAACAAACAACAATAATCCCCAACAACATAGCATCCCATAAGTCAAAATAAATATGAATGTCTTCATAAAACAATAAAATATGTTGGCCAAAATCCCTTTGATTTCATACAAAATTATATAATATTCATGAAAATGAATTAAAATACAGTGCGGCTTAGAGCTGTCACCCTTATTATAAAGTTTTAATCTTTTTGATACTACATGTATACTAAGCTATTCCCTGAACAAAAGTGAGCATGAAAATGCACAAGGGTGATAACAGTGAAATTATGAAAGAAGAAAATATCTTGTACAAAACACATCCCCTTAAAGAAATCTATGTACCAGTACCTTTGAAATTTCCGGTAAATTCCTTGTATAATTTGCAACATATTCCAAGAAGAACATTAAAATATATTAAACTAACAAAGGGAAATAACGTTCAATATGTGGAAGCAAGAATTATGGTTCTTGTTCACTGCACATCCTGTCAATGAGATCTTTGTAACGATTATCATCATCAAGAAGAACCATCAATTCTTTTCTTAACAATGTTGATACATATTATAAAGCCTGAATTTAATCAGAGCTCACTGCATTAAGGCCATGAACCTGCATTAAGATTTTACATTAAAATATTCTTTGACGTAATGCTTCTTTAAATCAACAAAATGATTTTGAAATATCAGAACAAAAGTTCTGAGCAAATATCATGATGATTTTAAGCAAACAGTATGACTTCCAGAGTGTTCCATTATTGCCATATAAGGATAACTGCCCCACCCTTTGTAACATGATTTTTCAATGGACATGAATCATTTTTGAACTTTGCTGAAATATCATTCGAACAAATTATCAGAGCAAGTTTCTCAAAAATGACCTAAATATGTGACTTCCAGAGTGCTTGCACTAAAGCCCCCAGGCAGCCATCTTTTTCAGAGGACTGGAATTTTTGTTTAACTCTGCAGAGATATTGTAACAACAAATACTCTAACCAAAAGTTTCATGATGATTGGACTAAAATTGTAACTTAAAAAGTGTTATCAACCAATCACCATAACCATATAAAGACATCTGCCAACCCCCCCTGGCGGCCATGTTTTTCAATGGACCTGAACCATTTGGAACTACGCCTTAATATAATTGGAATGAATGTTCTGAGCATGTTTCATGACGATTGGACTAAAAGGTGACTTTTAGAGAGTTAACCAAGTTTCACAATAGCCATATGAGGAAAACTGCCCTGCCACATAGTGGCCATGTTTTTTTAAAAGACAGTAACCATTATTGTTTTGCCACAAATGTGCATTCTAGAGTGTTAACAAGGTTTCACTATAGCCATGTAAGACAAGATTTTACTACAGCCATATTAGGAAAACTGTCCCGCACCCGAGTAACCATGTCTTTCAACAGACAGTAACCATTTTCAAACTAATCTGAGATATCATGAGAACAAATTATTCTTTTATACCTAATGATAAAATATGACATTTCTGCAGTGAAATAACAGCAGTGAAAAGAACAAAATTGTTCTTTCACCGGTGAAAACAACACATTTTCGGAATTCCCTTTTCTATTTTTAGATTATCATATCATTATGGCCCTGAAGCACTCATCAAAGTTCAAGGTATGCCAGTTGTCAAAGACTCAACCTGGGGACAAGATTCAATATTTTTTTACCAAATGAGAAATTCAACGGTATATTTAATTTTATAGTTTTTTTACCAAGATTCAACCATGTCCTTGAAATTGTCACTATAATTATTCTGACCAAGTTTCAGCAAGATTTAGTCACAAATGCCGCTTTAAGAGTGATAATATGGGTTGTCTAAAATTTTACATGTGAAATGTCAACGCTCATAAAGTGTGTCAATTTTTAAGACTAATTCAGGGTTGCCACCAACCTNTGCAGCTCCATGAGATACACATGCATGCCAAATATCAAGTTGCTATCTTCAATATTGCAAAAGTATTCATAAAATGAGCGATTTTGGCCACATATATTTGACCTCTGACCTTGAAGGATGACCTTGACCTTGACCTTTCACCACTCAAAATGTGCAGCTCCATGAGATACACATGCATGCCAAATATCAAATTGCTATATTCAATATAGCAAAATTTATTGCAAAATGTTAAAGTTGGCGCAAACCAACCAACCAACAGACCAACAAACCAACAGACTGGGCAAAAACAATATGTCCCCCACTACTATAGTGGGGGACATAAAAAGTTATGCATGTACAATCACCATATAATAAATAATATGATCATGTCTCAAAATCTATGAACAAAACATACTTCTATCGGAAGATACATGTGATGTTAGTTATGGCAATACAGTAGTAGCACAACACCTATGACACAAACAACTGTCCATATACAATATCCATTACATACTATGATGAAAACTCAGGGTCTTGGAGCCAACAATCATTAAGTATTGTATGTTTACTCATGCTGGTAATATCTATGTGTACATTATATTAAATCTGAAATAAGAAGAGAAAATCAATTTGTGATATGTGATATATGGTAGGTTAATACATGAAAATCATGCAGTAAGGAGCAGAAGCAGGTCTTCTTGATAACTGAAATAATAAGCAAAGTTAGTATAGCTCTTTCATGCTGTTATCTCTAATGATCCTGCAAAGCATAACATATAGAATTAATCAGCTCTTGGGGCAAGGGTTGCAAAGCCTGTCAGCCTTCAAGGATACAAACAATTCATCAAAGATGAAAAAATAGATAAATTTACATTTTTGAACATGCTTTACACATGTTAATGTTTTATGTACATAGAAATAGTCAAAACATTTCAAATAAAAAATATATTGTTGATTCTACTAAACAAATGATACCTGAAGACTGCCATTGCCACTAAAAAACTTATGCGTCAACCCAAATTTTTATTTTTTTCCCTGACTTTTCTGAAATTTCATTTTTCACTGACCATTTTTTAAAATTCCCTGACTTTTCACTGACCTTGAAAAAAATATCAAATTTCCCTGACTTTTCAAGTTAAGTGGCAACCCTGTAATTCTATACAACTTACACTTCAGTTCATCTGAATGAAAACAAAAGTACAGCTTCAGCTGCTGATATTTATGTTGAATTGTAATAAAAACTACAATATGCCCTTTTAGTTCTCAAGCAAAAAAAAGTTTGGAACAGTACAATTCCCTTATGTAATTGGAACATCAAGGCGTGAATGCAAAATATTAACATGAACAACAGGAACAGCACAATTAAGGTACACATTGAATTGATATCAATAAATCACATAGGGAGAAATATAAAGACATTGTACAATAAAATATATACTATAAACTTGATATCAATAAATCACATAGGGAGAAATATAAAGACATTGTACAATAAAATATATACTATAAACTATACATAAAGGGAGTAACATCTGTGCCAGAATTCACAAACCCATTCTCTTTGTAAGAAAACATTAAACAAAGGTGTAAGTCCATGTCATGAGCAAGATAAACTTAACAGAACTATGCAAGTAATACCTACATAAATATATTTGTTATGCATTTCATTGAAATATATATATTGAAATATACTATTAAAATGCTTAAATAACATTTTTTAATCACCATTAGAGTAGTATAACTATACTATTTCATTATAACACTATGCAGCATTTACAATACAATAACAACATAAAACACAATATATTTTTGTACAAAAACTATTATTGATAAGAAACGATTATGCAGAAATTTAATATGGCAATATTTTCCCACCATATTAAGGGGACTTGTTTGCAGGTTTTGGAATGTTTTCGAAGTTCATCCTTATATGCTTTAAATTGATAAATGTAAACATCCAAACTAAAGAGCTCCAATAAAAAAAGAAAAGAATTTTAAAACAGAAAAAAAGTTCACCTCACCTAGGCTCGAACCACTGATTTTTTTTATTAAAAGGAAATTACCTGGGGTCGTATTCCAGAAGCATCTTAAGTTAAATTTTATTCTTATCCCTAAATAGGGAAGTGTTTCATTTCCTATTGCAATAGTTTGGCATCAAGAATTACATCAAAATAACATCCTAATGTCAATGTTATTTTAGGAATACCAAAAGAAACATGTGATTCCTAATCTAGTAAAGAAATACTAAACATTGTAATTTTGAACTTAAGTGAAATTATTTAAGAAATGACTTAAGATGTTTCTGGAATACCACCCATGTGCTGCTGGGTTACATGCAGCATTTTATACATAAATTATAAAAGCAATCCACATATTGCCACAAAATATAATTGCCGGTAAAACAACAGAATCACTGCATACTATTCATCATTCTGTAACACTTTACAATTTTACACGTTTCAAATGATAATAAATCATAAACAAAAATGTATTTTCAGAATGATACTACATCCTTAATGTTTGACTGCTTCCTAATGTACAATTTTTTTAAATCTGTGACAAAAAGATAAAAAAATTGTAATTTAAAATATCTGTGAACAAGTCCCTTTAGTGTGTGAATATTTATAATAAGTTGTGACATCCATATACATAAACATGAACATAATGCCTGAACTTGAATTGTCTAATGCAAATTTGTCAATTCATTAGCCAAAATGCTTAAATAAAATTCTTAATGAGGGAAGTCGTTTAATTTCAATGAATTATAACATTTTATTTGGTGGTTATACAATATGTTTTTATTTTTTTCTATGAAGGATAATGAAAAATATGAAATGTGAAAAGGGGGTTTAATGCATGTGTGTAAAGTGTCGTCCCAGATTAGCATGTGCAGTCTGCACAGGCTAATCAGGGACGACACTTTCCGCTTTTATGGTATTTTTCGATTAAAGGAAGACTATTCAATACAAAATCTTTTTTGGGCGGAAAGTGTCGTCCCTGATTAGCCTGTGCAAACTGCACAAGCTAATCTGGGACGGCACTTTACACACATGCATTAAACCCCCTTTTCACAGAGCGAGGCTCAAATGGACATATTTAACCCATTTATGCCTAGTTGACTCTCCCATCCTTCTGAATTGGATCAATTTATTTCCAAAATTAGGGATGTCTAGTATATTTATTTTTATATTTAAAATATTTCTTACAGAAATTCCTTTAAGCAAACAGCGCAGACCCCGATGAGACGCCGCATAATGCGGCGTCTCATCTGGATCTAAACTGTTTGCCAAGGCCTTTTTTCTAGACGCTAGGCATAAATGGGTTAAAGGCCAATCCCAGTCAGTCAACCCAGCTTTACACTATGCACCAGGTATTACGTGTAAAGCTGAGCTATTTAACATCCTTATAATATACAAATAAATATACTGCAAAATCATTATCATTTGTGAGACATTAATTTTCGTTGATTTTTGGATAGAAAGATCAATGAATTTATGATCCTGACAAACAATTTTTCCAAATCCCAATTTTTGAAAAACCAAATTACCGTAGTCACTAAAGACATTATTATTCAACAGTTTCCACACGCTTTTCCTACATATGTTTTGCAATCAGATACTTCGCTACTGAGAGTGCCTTACACTGTGTACTAAGTTGACATTTGATGTTTCCTGAACAACGCTAAAGCAGTAAAGCTGTATCAATACTTTCAATTTTGTTAAGGTATATTAGCAATGATTAACACTAATTGTTAACACCCTTCCTGTANCAATGATGGTGAACATATGTGCCAAATGATTTCAAAATCCCTTGATGAACGACATAGTTATGGCCCGGACAAGCTCATTTATGGCCATTTTTGACCTTTGACCTCAAAGTGTGACCTTGACCTTGGAGATATTGACGTAATTCTTTCGCGCGACACACCGTCCAATGATGGTGAACATATGTGCCAAATGATTTCAAAATCCCTTGATGAACGACATAGTTATGGCCCGGACAAGCTCATTTATGGCCATTTTTGACCTTTGACCTCAAAGTGTGACCTTGACCTTGGAGATATTGACGTAATTCTTTCGCGCGACACACCGTCCAATGATGGTGAACATATGTGCCAAATGATTTCAAAATCCCTTGATGAACGACATAGTTATGGCCCGGACAAGCTCATTTATGGCCATTTTTGACCTTTGACCTCAAAGTGTGACCTTGACCTTGGAGATATTGACGTAATTCTTTCGCGCAACACACCGTCCAATGATGGTGAACATATGTGCCAAATGATTTCAAAATCCCTTGATGAACGACATAGTTATGGCCCGGACAAACGGGACAGACAGACAGACCGACCGACAGACAGACAAAGTGACTCCTATATAGCCCCCATTACCAATGGTAATGGGGGTATAAAAATCGAAGAAAATGCTAATTTTAGAAATTAAGCAGACAACATTTTAGCAGACGACAAATTTCCCAGCATGCAAAGGGCTAAACTAGCTAGATGCCAGTCAACAACAAGTCGAGTCCATTGTCAAAATTGCTCAACATTATAGGATAAGCTGCACCATGCACATGTTTGACCCCTGACCTTTAGAGGGACTTTGACCTTTGCCCTACGAATGGTAAACCTCCAAATGGTGAACATTTATGGTAAACTATTTAAAATTGCACGATGAAGTTAAAGTCAGGACAAGTTCAACCTTCACCTTTTGTGTAGGGAGACATCTGCTTAACAGGACATGCAGTCTCCACATGGTGAACATTTGTGTAAAATCATTTTAAAATTGCCAGACTAATGATGAAATTACAGTCCAGACAAGCAGTTTTATGACCAAATTTAACCTTTGACCTTTAAGTGTTACCTTGACATTTGAGGTAAGGAGACGGATGTAACATGCAACACATCGTCTTTTCAAAGTGGACATTTGGGGTAAGTTATTTAACAATTGTATGATGAATGATGATGTTTCAGTAAGGTGTTTTAAGGGCGAATTTCACATTTGAACAGTTAGTTTGATTTTAACCTTAAAGGAAGGGACATGGATATAACACTAGACACTTGTCCTGCTTTGAGGTAGGTAGACGGGTGTTACACACGAAACAACGTGTCCTCAATTTTGACATTTTGTGACAAGTTTTAAAATTGCATGAATGACAAAGTTACTGTCTGTACAAGCGGTTAAGTCCAAAAATGACCTTGGAACTCAAAGTGTGACCTTTACCTATGAGGTAGGGAGACAGGTGTTGCACACAATCTCCTCATGGTGGTCATTTTTAGTGAGTCATTTTAAAATGCATTTTAAGTGACAAATTTACAGTCTGGACAAGCAATATATGTCCAAATTTTATATGGCTTTCATTTTTCTTTAGCTATAGCTGAATATAGGCTATATCCCCAATACAATTTCTTTACATTCATGTAGATTTCCCCCATAAATAAACATACCTGTTTCAATTGTATTCCCTTGTCATTGACATTACGTATAAATTATAACCTAATTTGGTTTTCACACGCTCCCCCCCCCCCCCANCCCCCCCCCCCCAAGATGTGAAGGCTAGGGCCTCTTCCCACAGAGCTTTATACAAACTCTGCATCATAAAAAACAGAATGCTCTGTGGGACATCAAAGCAGCCAATGAAGGGTTGTAACAGATTTGTCATATATAAGTAATATATATGAGCCTCGCTCTGTGAAAAGGGGGCTAAATGCATGTGTATAAAGTGTCATCCCAGATTAGCCTGTGGAGTCCGCTAAAGGCTAATCAGGGACAACACTTTCGGCTTGAATTGTATTTTTCCTTTAAAGGAAGACTCTACTTGACAAAAACTCACTGCACAGGTTAATCTGGGACGACACTTTACGCACATGCCCTTAACCCCATTTTCTCAGAGCGTGAATCACCTGAGTTCACAGACACCAATTGTATTATAACAAGTATCAAACAAAACTTCAAACAAAACTTCATATTGAGCACATTCTGTGATCACCTTCATACACGGTCATTATCTACACAATTTATTGTTGAAGTTTGTTTAAAATAAATTGTTAACAATAAAAAACAACAACACCGGTATGTATTGGATTAGTGAAGTAACCACCAAATGTAAGTGGTCTAAATGATTTTCAAGCCTTCAGCTTAAGTATTATTTCTTTAAATTGAACACCTCTAACATAAGAGGTTCTATCTCTGAAGGGTTTGCTTGTAAGATTATGGCATGATGAACGTCAGATAAGTTTTTCATCTCACTGATCAAGTTGATAATCTGCGTGAAAACGATGGAACATCGGGTGTATGAGAACTTCCATTCCAGGTAGTGCTTCATAAGTATGAGGTATTTGTCCTGCAGATTCGCAACGTCTGGTTTCACGTTCAATTCTGTGTTGATAGGACTGAAGATGCACATCATCTGAACCAAGGAGAACAATCGACAATCATCCTCGAACAGGATTTTCACCCTCTTACAGAACTCTATGTGAGCTTCGTAAACTTCGCTATAACCAATGGTGGTTTTTAGAATTTTCGCTGAAATGATACCTGTCGGGGTCCTCCAACCATCTGTTTCAATATCATAGAACCATGCCGAGCGCAGCAGAATTGCTGACAAGACACATGATTTTAACATGGTCAACTGATCCTCCGTGGGTAGCTGCTGGAAATCCTCCAATTTCTTGATGTACTTGATAAGTTTGCGGACAGCGATCGTGGAATTGTTTATCAGGTCACTGCAGCTGTTATAATTTTGCTCCATGTGATTGATCTCGCTGTCAAAATCCCCGAGTGTGGACGCGTACACGGCGCCCAGGGTCTTAAACAATTCATGCTCCGACGCTGTCACCTGTCGGTATAGAGCCGGGTCCTTATCCTTTAACTCCTGGTCAACAATGGCAACAAAACCATTTTCGCTGAGACTCTTGTCTATCTCAGCTAATATTGCGTTCCTCTCCACGGTGAGTATCGAGTCCTCGATGTGGTCCGCCCTGCTGCTATCTGATTGGTCGGGCAGCATGTCGGCGTCCATTGGCTCCTCCTTGACCAGCTGGAGCATTGGGTCGGGCCGCTTGCCCTTGCGTGTACGGTTCTGCATCACCTTCTGCATCCTAGCCTTCCGAGAATCATCATCTGAAATCAACATGAGCCTCACTCTGTGAAAAGGGGGTTTAATGCATGTGCGTAAAGCGTTGTCCCAGATTTGCCTGAGCAGGCCGCACAGGCTTATCTGGGATGACACTTTCCACCTAAACTTTAAACGAAAAATATCATAAAAGCATAAAGTGTCCTCCCTGATTAGCCTATGTGGACTGCACAGGCTTATCTGGGACGACACTTTATGCACATGCATCAAACTCCCTTTTCACAATGTTACGTGGGAGCCCGTTATATTGGAGTTACAATATATCAATAAATTCAAATACCTTTTTAGACTTATTTAAAAGGACTGTCAACCACGAATGACGAAAAAAGGAAAGTTCTAAAATACCGTATTTTTTTTACAATTATTAGTTTATATTGATTAAAATATCACGACTGGTATATTACATTACTTGAAAAAAGTTGTTAAGTTTTCATATTTTCAGTATATTCGGAATTTTTTTTTACTGGGTATGTCTACCAGGTAATTACCAGTTAACTATAAATAACGCAAGTAGATTGATCATCATCGTCACGTGGTAAACCCAGGAATGCAAATTGTGCATGCGTAGTGAATTGTAAATATTTTATATATAAAAATATGACGAAAAAATAAAAGTTCTAAAATACCATATTTGTTTACCATTATTAGTTTAAATTGATTAAAATATCACGACTGGTTATTACATTACTCGAAAAAAGTTCATATTTTCAGTATATTCGGTAATAAAATTTTGCGATGTGAAATCGAAAGTACATCACGAAAATAGGTGACATAACGATATACACACTATAATTAACGCAAGTAAATTGATCATTTTATAGATTAAATATATACAATTTACTACGCATGCACAATTTGCATTCCTGGGTTTACCACGTGAAGATGATGATCAATCTACTTGCGTTATTTATAGTTAACTGGTAGTTACCTGGTATGCATACCCAAAAATAAATAAAAACATAAATAAATAAAGTAAAAAAACACAAAAAAAAACAACTTTTTTTAAGTAATGTTATATACCAGTCGTGATATTTTAATCAATATAAACTAATAATTGTAAAAACAAGAGATGTGTTCGTCAGAAACACAATGCCCCCTACTGCGCCGCTTTGAAAAACAATTGCTATTTATCATTTGGCAGGTATAGAAAATTATCTCCCTTTAAAGCTTATTACTTCCCTTGGATTTTATTTTTTACCTTGAAGGATGACCTTAACCTTTCAGCACTCAAAATGTTTAGCTCCATGAGATAAACATGCATACCAAACATCAAGTTGCTTTCTTCTATATTGCAAAAGTTAAGGCCAATGTTAAAGTTTTCGGACAGTCAAAAAATGACCAAGGCAGACATCGCTGACTACCAAGGCCTGTGGTTTAATCAAAGAGATCATAGCCACAGTTCATCAAGTATCTATGGACATAAGTCCACAGTTAAGTAATGAAACCTTCCATTCAAAAATAAGTACAGGAATGAAATGATAGTTATATAATATAAAAAAAAACTTTGACAAATCAATCATTTCAGTTATAAATAAACAAAATACAATATCTGTACAGTAACTGTGTAAAGAACTTAAATTTTTGGTAAAAAAATATATAATATGAGATTTATAATTATATGAATTACTTCCCTTTAAAATAATTGTTCTTTAACAAATCTCTATTTTTAGTAGCAAATAATTATACAGGTATACAGATTCACAGGTAACCTTAAAGTACCTAAGATACTTGTATGCCCAAAAGTATCATTGTGTGCTTTGCTTGACCATAAAATGTCATTTTCATTATGCTTCCGTTCTATGGTTTCATATATAAAATTTCAATATATCGTTTGGCAGGTTTAGAAATGATCTCCCTTTTTAAAGGGAAGTAATTCCCTTGATTTAGTTTTTTGACCTTCGACCTTGAAAGATGACCCTGACCTTTTACCACTCAAAATGTGCAGCTTCATGAGATACACATGCATACCAAATATGAAGTTGCTATCTTCAATATTGCAAAAGTTATGACCAATGTCAAAGTTATTGGACGGACACACAGACGAACGGACAGACAGACGGATGGATGGACTGACAGTTCAACTGCTATATGCCACCCTACCGGGGGCATAAAAACACGGTATTTTAGAACTTTTCTTTTTTCGTCATTCGTGGTTTACAGTCCCTTTAACTAAGTATTTGAGACTTTAAAGAAAACTGTAGAACCAAATGAGTATTTATTGTAAACTGTAGTACCATATGAGCAAGCATTGACCATTTAAAACGTTACTTTAACTAGGGCCATTCAAACATCTACTGAACATTAACAATTTACTGGAAACTGTAGTACCAAATGAGATTTACTGGCATTTGAAATGTTACAGAAAACTTCAGCATCAAATGAGTATTTAATAACAAGAGGGTCATGATGGCTCTTAAGTGCTCACCTGAGTTCATGGACACAAATTGTAGAAGAATTTACCTGATAGAAGAAACAAACTTAGTAGGAGAACAATAGGATGAATCAAAATGAACAACATGTGTCCATAGGGCACAGATGCTCCCACATTCTATTTTTGTCTCAAAAGTTTTCCGTCTTTGAACTCTTAAGAGTGACCTTGACCTTTGATGCAGGAAGACAAGTTTAAAACGCAACTTCTTTTTTAACACTTTCAGTGCTGGAACCGAATTTTGAAGGCCTTTGCAAGCAGTTTGGATCCAGATGAGACGCCACAGAACGTGGCGTCTCATCAGGATCCAAACTGTTTGCTATTCTGATAGTATTCTTTGAAAAACAATCGAAGAAAATGCTAATTTTAGAAATTCAGCAGACAACATTTTAGCAGACGACAAATTTCCCAGCATGCAAAGGGTTAATGATGGATTGCATGTGTCAAGTTATTTCAAAATCAATACCGGTACATTGCAAAGTTACGGCAGAGACTGGCATTTTCAAGCAGTTTTATAGCCAAAGTTGACTTTTGTGACCATGACCTTTGAGACAGGAGAAGGTAATTACCAGCAGATATTGTCAAGATATACATTCTGACCAAGTTTCATTAAGATTAAGTAATAAATGTGGCCTTTAGAGTGATAACATTTTTTGATAATGTTTGTCCTGGTGACCTAGTTTTTGGACAAACACAACCCAGATTCAAACTCGAACTGAATATTGTCTAAATAAACATTCCGACCGAGGTTCATCTAGATTTAGTCATAAATGTAGCCTCTAGAGTGGTCACAAGGTTTTTCTAAGATAACAACTGGTGACCTAGTTTTTGGACACCATGTGACCCAGATTCAAACTCAGCCTTATTATTGTCCAGGTAAACATTCTAGATTTAACAGGATTGGATGAAAACTGTGGCCTCTAGTGTGGTAACAAGCTAAAAGTTAACAATGCACACCTGAAACTGCGGGACGCTGGACACCAGATGATCACAATAGCTGATCTTGAGCACTGGCGGCATTGATTTTTGATGAACCAGAACCATTTTCAAACTCAGCCCAGATATCATTAGAACAAAATTTAATTAATATTTCACCAAGTTTCATGAAATTGGACAAAAAATGTGACTTCTTGACTGAAAACAAGGTTTTACTATAACCATAAAGAGAAAACTGCCCCACCCCCTGTGGGCCCTTTTTGTCAAGGAACTGGAACAATTTTCTAACTCAGCCAATATATCATTAGAACAAATGTTCTCACCAAGTTTTATGATGATTTCACTATAAACGTGACTTGGAGAGTGTTAACAAGGTTTTAATAGTCATATAAGGAAAACTGCCCTGCCCCCTGGCAGCCATGTTTTTCAACAGACCGGAACCATTTTCAAACTCGACCCCCTTACACCTATTTACATATTTTTTTCATTAATTTTATGTGAAAAACAGACCAAGTTCATTAATCAAAACAATGAAATTTACGGTCAAGTAACAGACTGTATAGTGGCATCCATCTTTGAATTGCCGTCCTATTTTCACGACAGAAGGTGAAGGTCAATATTTTGCGTCACGTTAAAATGGCTTTTATGCCATATGTGGCTAGCCTAGCTCCAGATCAGCCTCAATATCTGGTCCAGAGCTACCCTTTCGGCTATAAAATCATGCAAAGTTTCATGGTCTCATCAGCGGACAGGGTTGCTCCTGACCAGACGTTGAAAATGAGCAGACTTATCAGGAGATATCCTGGCTGTATATCCCTTTGCATGCTGGGAAATTTGTCGTCTGCTAAAATGTCGTCTGCTGAATTTCTAAGATCATCATTTTCTTCCCTTTTTTTCAAAGACCACTATCAGAATAGCAAACAGTTTGGATCCTGATGAGACGCCACGTTCTGTGGCGTCTCATCTGGATCCAAACTGTTTGCAAAGGCCTTCAAAATCCGGTTCCAGCACTTAAAGGGTTAAGGCATATGAACCATTTCAACCCATTTCTGAAGTACAAACCCAGGATCATCTCTTTCTTCATTCCAACATCGTAACACTTGGTCAGTCTGCAGTGGGGGCAGAATCGCCGCGTTCGTATGTCAATCAAACAGTTGCTTTCAAATAAACATGCCAGCGTCTAAAACATAACCAGACTTCTTGTAGGTACATTACAAGACTATGTAACATCCATCACAATCTGGTATTTACCCTTCTTTTAAGGAATAGAACAACAACGTGAAATGTTTATAATCAGCAATATTCAAAAAGCTAATTAGTAAAATCAAAAGTCAGTACTGTACACGAGTCTAAATTTTTAACAAATATTTCTATTTACAAAATGGCAAAATACTAAACTTAAATGAAACATGTTTCCATGTAAAACAAGCAAATTTGTTGTTTTGATATCCTCCATCAAATAAATTTTGTTTATGACAAGACAAGACAATTTATTTCGTAATTATAGGCCACCGGCCCAGAATAAAATATACAGACATGTCACATTATACATGCATGAGTTGTGAATAGTTTTATGTTTATGTTTATTGATGGATACATAACTGAAAGAAAAGGTTTAAGTGAAGGGTTGTGCCTTTTCTTAATTATGTTTTTAACTAATTTGTACCTGTGATGGGTTCGCAGCAGACAATTAAATAAGATAGTTGATTTTTCATGGATCATTAACATTGAAAGCATTGTGACAAAAGGGAGAAATTGCTTGTTATGAGAATTTTAATCTTATCATGGGGAAGACATAAAAACATATAAAATATCCATAATTATCATGAAATATCTTATTAAAAATACTACTAAATATAAAGATGTACAATATGGTTTGAATCAATCATTTTGATGTTCTTATTTGTAGTATATGTGTCTTTGCACAGTGAAAACTGTAATTAACCCTTTGAGCGCTGGAACTGGATTTTGAAGGCCTTTGCAAACAGTTTAGATCCAGATGAGACGCCACAGAACATGGCGTCTCATCAGGATCCAAACTGTTTGCTATTCTGATAGTGGTCTTTGAAAAAAAGTGAAGAAAACAATGATTTTAGAAATTCAGCAGACGACATTTTAGCAGACGACAAATTTCCCAGCATGCAAAGGGTTAACGCTCTATGCTCATTACGTACAAATCTCTCACGTGGGGAAATAATGTGCTGTAAGTGACTTTCTTACATTTTTTCCTTTTTATTTAACACAAATATTGATTCATCTAAGGAAACTTCCATGTTAAGACATCTTGATCTAGCTTTATATGCCGTCAAAACAAGACATCATTGTACTTTGAAACATTTCTGTATGATCCGTGGTTTATGGGTTTTTTAACATTGTGCCATACGTCATGAACATAAAATGCAAAATGGATACATTAAAAGCCAAACAATTTACAAGATTAATTATGTTAATTTCAACTAATTGAATTAAATGGAATCTCAAGCAAGGTATGCTTGTAAGCTACCTGTACACACAATTTCAGCACAATATGTGTCGTGTTCTGAGAAAACTGGGAATAATGCATGTGCGTAAATTGTCATCCCAGATTAGCCAGTGCAGTCCGGACAGGCTAATCAGGGACAACAATTTACGCTTTTATGACATTTTTCGTTTAAATAAAGTCTCTTCTTAGCAAAAATCCAATTTAGGCGGAAAGTGTCGTCCCTGATTAGCCTGTGCGGACTGCACAGGCTAATCTGGGACGACACTTTACGCACATGCATTATGCCCAGTTTTCTCAGAACACGACTAATATCTTCATCCAAACTCACATTTCAGGGCAGTAATTGTTCTTCTATGGGTATCATCTATTTTCAGTAACAGTTACTTTGAACTGACTGGACTTTAGATGCAACACCTGAATATAATCTACCTACACACAAAATTCCAATGCAATACTTCCATCCAAATTCAAGACATTGAACAAAAAGTCATTTTCCACTTTTAGTTACGGTAACCTTGACCTAAATACAGTACAGTCCACGCATTTTCCAAAAAAAACAGGCTCCCTCCGCTGTTTTTTTTTCTGCTAGTGAGTGTTTCAAGGAGTTGGAAAGCGAGGTGAACTCGCTAAAACGCTCGGCGTTGCACCAAGTTTGCTAATACCCGCGGCGTGTATTACTTTGGCCTAGTCGGTAAATGCAGACAATTTCCGTTCTTATCAGCGAACGCCGCGCAACACCGCGTTAACAGTGTGCTACTGGGCATGCCAAAAAATAAAAAATAAAATCCAGTAATAATCCAATAGGACACCATAATTTAAGACGAATGTCTTTCGAATTTCGTAAACACGCGGACGCCATTGTTAGCAACTGCACAAAAAGTTGGGAAATCGGCCTTTCTCGGAAAATCCGAGATAGATTTGTAGTTTCAAAGCTTAGACCCAGTAATTACGGCCATTCAGGACTCAACTTCCGTAAAACACGTGTTCAATTAACCATTAAACTCCACCTCCGTTCCCTGCAAAAGATTCGAAAGGTGGAGCTAAGCACGTGCAGTTACATATTTCGACGGTTGCTATTGAGTTATAAACATCTGATTGGTTTAGCGTGTTGATTGCTAAACAAAGGAAGCCAATTTTGTCGGCGACAACGGTGTGGCTTTATGCTTTCAGACAGGAAGCGGTTTTCCTTTGATGACGTCAAACTGTCAATTCACACATATTGCGAATTTTTGCGATTCTTTTAATAGGGTCCTCGGTCATTTGTTTACATGTTCAGTATAGAAAAAACACCTGTTAACATGAAAACTTTGGATTAAATTATCAAAATAAAAACAATGTTGCAAACTGTGATTATATTAATTGGTAAGTATCAGTTAAAAGACGACGTTTTGTTTGTCGTAAACCAACAAGTTTTTTATACAACAACAACTACTTCTACAACTGCGTGGGGATCGATCGATCTTGTTTTTTTTTTATATAATGTCTACTGAATGTAATAACTAGGGTAAGTGACATTTTGTAAATTGTTCAGGAATGCATATTTTCCGAAATTTTCCGAAATACCGTAAGAGCACTTACGTGATTTTTTGCACTCAAAAACTTTCAGTGTTGAAATCATGGTTACTGCTTCTTTCTTAATTATTTATTGTTTTAAAAAAGACAAATTAATTTGGAGTTTTGTTTTGTTTTTCAAAACAAATTTTTATAGTAAAATTCATTTTAATTAGTAAATACTTACCTGCTATCTTATAGCTACTTAATCCGAACGGGTTGTTATTTATCCGGAATTTCTGGAGCGCACCACCTAGATAGTAAGACGGATACAGGCCACAGGTCATAACTGTCACATAGTGCAGTGCAACCAAAAAGCGAGGGAAATTGGGGACTGTACTGTAGTTTAATTACATCCCAAACTAGGTTGCAACATGCAAAAAATTTGCTATAAGTAAAGTTTCATCTAGAATGCTCAATGTAAACTTAAGTACTGTTATTGACTGGAAAACACCTGTTTGACACCAACTGCCAGTCTGTTGGCCACATCTCAATCTGATAGCCAGGATTTTCAACTTAATTAAAAGCTTTTTTAATCAACAATCAAGTAAAAACAAACTTTCCTGCAGGTAAACTTACAGACTCTTTAAGCGCGTTCCTGCGGAAAAAGGCTTTACATGACTCGCATGTCATTGCATTGAAATTGTAGCCGAGTGCCTTATCACCACACACTTTGCAGATGCGGGAGTCTTTGGAGCGCCTCTTTTTGATTGGTGAATGTCTCTCCTTGTTATCGTCACTCAACATTTTGTTGTCATTCTCTGTATTCAGACTGGTATCTGATTCCAGCATACTTCTTGAGCTGGCAGTCTGCAATGGAAAAGGGCTGCAGATTAAGAGCATTTCAGTGCGTGCCTTGCATTCAGGAATGCTTGGGACCACTTTACACCTTCAGTTTTTATTATGGAATGTCGAAAAAAGAACTCTTGAAATGGATGTCCAATGTAAGGATAAACAAGGGACAAAATTGTCACAAAACCAGGTTTTCAATAAAAAAAAAAGTCTGATAAAGGGAGACAACTCAACTCAAAATGTGCATTGCTACTGATTGTTCATCACAATTACCCCCCTTGTTTCAAAATCAATCAGTTTTTTCGACCCCGTGACCTAGTTTCTGACCCGGCATGACCCATATTTGAACTTTACCTAGATATTGTCTAGATACAACTTCTGACCAAGTTTCGTTAAGATCGGAAGAAAACTATTTGAATTAGAGAGCGGACAACATGCTCAATGTTTAAAACGCACTAAGTGAACCGTGACCTAGTTTTTAACCCGGCATGACCCATATTCGATATTGACCTAGATATTGTCTAGATACAACTTCTGACCAAGTTTCGTAAAGATCGGATGAAAACAATTTGAATTAGAGAGCGGACAAGCTTGTTCCGCCCGCCCGCATTCGCCAATCTAATAACCAGTTTTTTCCTTCGGAAAACCTGGTTAAAAAGGCAATTAACGCTATCATCTACCAAATATATCCATTGCATGTGAAGAATTCCAAAATGTTCAACTTATAATATTGTATCATGGGTTTGTGCCTACACTAGGTAATAAAAGAATTTATTTTCCCCTTTCATTTATTATACCTTGAAATAGCATTTCCAGGGTTCTCTTGCCTTTAAATTTTCAATATTTTTTTTTCTTCATATTTCTTAGTATTTTAAGAAAGAACAAGAAACAAGGCAACATCATAAACCAGGTTTTCAACCTGTTGGTTATTAATTTAATTTAACAATTGTGCAATCCCAAGCTAGGGCTGCATGTAATCTACAACATTTTAGTGCAATACCTCAATAAAAACCAAAGTTGAAGATCAAACAAGAGCTGTATTTGTGAAACACAATGCCCCCTACTGCACTTTGAAGCCTCACAGTCACAGCAGCTATTTCAGACAAAATTATGTCCAAGGTCCATAAATTTGTCAAAAATCAATGGACTGGAACGAAACTCAAACCTGATCTGAAGTCATGTAGGTACACTTAACCACCATAAATCAAGCCAAGATCTGCAAGCGTTTTAGAAAAAAAGACAGGAAAACTGTTCTTCTAGATAAAAAATTATGTCCAAGGCCAATTACTTCACCAAAAATCAATTGACCGGAATGAAACTCCAATTTGATCTGTAATCATGCAGGTAGACTCACACACCATCAGGTAAATTCTGGAAGCATTCAGGTAAAAAACTCCGGAAATGAAATGCCACACGGACGGAGAGACTGACAGACTGCCATATGCCACCCTACTGGGAGCATAAAAACAATGTTTCTTTTAACAGTGACCTTGACCGTAATCCATCCCTAAAACGCTCGGCGCTCCGCCAAGTTAGCTAATACCAACGGCGTGTATTACTTTAGCCTAGTCGGTAAATGCAGACAATTTCCGTTCTTATAAGCCATGGCGGCGCAACACCGCGGTAGAAGTGTGCTAATGTGCATGCCAACAAATAAAATAAAAAATAAAATCCAGTAATAATCCAACAAGACACCATTATTTAAGAATGAATGCGTTTCGAATTTCGTAAACACGCGGACGCCATTGTTAGTAACTAACTGTACAAGAGGTTGAGAAATCAGCCTTTCTCGGAAATCCCAGATAGATTTATTTGTCGTTTCAAAGCATAGACCCAGTAATTACAGCCATTCAGGACTCAACTTCCGTAAAACACGCCTACAAAATTTAATGTATACCCTATCTAACTAAGTAAGTTGCAATTACAACATGCCTAACCTGAGAGTTGAAGCTGTATAGACTGGAACTGTCCCCACTGGACTGTGAATGGTCGTCTCCGTTAGGACTGGTCGAGTTTGTTTGGCCGTTCATTATCATGTCTCATTGAACTATTCAAATTACACCCCCCACTGGTAGTTTGTGATCTCACTGACTGTCGTCACAGCTTGCCTTCACTGTGTACATGGGATTGACAACGTGCATTTCTGAAATTAAACAAACATCTTGAGAATTGGTAAAAAAACAATAACCAGGGATTTTAATTGAAGAGGAATCCTGCTTTTTGATGCAAGCATTTTGCAATTTTCTCACTTTTGACTCCTGCAAATTATCTGCCTTGCATCATTTTGATGCAAATGTGACCAGAAAGCTAAATTACAAATACTATAAATTATCGTATATAATACAACTTGTGATAAATGTGCATGTATTTGACTAAAATGTATACTGAGAAACGTTTACAGATAAATTTAACTAGCATGCATCTACAAAATAACTGTGTGCGTCATTATTTTGAGACCTGAAAATTTCATCTGACCCCTTAAACCTTCAAGCACGGGGTCATTTGACTCCCTCTTTTCAAAATCTATTGAAATCCCTGAATAACTGTTTAATCCCGGTACATTTTATCAAACAACACAACAGATCCAATACAACGCGATTGATGGGGTCCAAAGATCCCAATCGCGATATATCCGGCAAGCGATATAAATCCAGACATGTCTGACTTTATTTTTCATAGATATCTGAATGTAAATATTGAATAATACAGTCATAAGACAGCTGGAAATAACAGCATACATATTTGTTGTACAAATTGTTTATTAAAAACGTAAATAAGCTTATCTTTTTATATTTATATCCAAATATATAATTACATTAATAAAATAATGCATTAAACGATAAAAGACGCTTCAAAACCGCTATTTTGTACATTGAAAATAATTGTGACAAAGAGAGACTACTCTTATTACTCTTTTTTTTATTATAATAAACTACTGTAATTACCTCCTTTATTTCAAGAATGCTGATTTAGAAGTCTAGTTTAACAATAAATGTGTACGCATTTATTGGCATTTATGCTTTTATAAACTTAAGTGATTGAAAATAAAAATAAAATTCTTGGCAAAAATAGTAGCAATACTTGTTGAACTATGCCTGACAAAAGTTATGCCTTTTTTTGCATTTAAACTTCAAACTTAATTTTCGATTCCCAACAAATTTCTCTGGAAACAACTTCATCTCAACCATTCAGCTGGTACTCCAAGGGACCTACATATCAGAAACAGTCAAAGGTCCCTTCGAGTACAATAAGATCAAGAATACAATTTTGCCAGAATTATTATTAATGTCTTCTCAAAGTAATCGCAATAACTGAAGTAAAATAAGTTCACTTCCAATCACCCTTGCTAGCTCTTTAGCAATGCGGCAAGAGTATCTAGTAACCACTCTGGAGACCCTTGTTCAATCCCCTGTCGAATCTCAGGATTTTTCACTTTATAACTATCGATTACAGTGGGGTCATCAATTCACTAACAGAATTATAAATGTATACTTTAACACAGCGCCCAACATTGATTTCGAATATAGAGTATTTGTCAAATAATTTCAACGTCTATCCTGCGCTCACCTTGATTTTCAGTTACTTTCTAAATATAAATGTTTGTTTTAGTTTTTCCTCAATCGTTCAGTTTCTCCATTTCCGGTTAATATTCTCCAATAGCGAATCACGTGGCAGCAGGTGCATTTTCATTACAGGGGTGATCGCAAAACAAACTCTTACCGTCAAAATCGTGTTTTTATCATTCTTAAAATATAAACAACATAACCTGATTGGTATGTAATCACAGAATAACAATAACAATAAAGAAACCACAAATTACAGTAGAGAAAACAAAAACAAACGGACCTTTTCAAGAGAAAACCATGTACAGTGCATCTGCATATATTGTTATCTCAGATAAGGCTGTGCCACTGCAGTCCACACAGGCTGATCTGTAATGAATGTTTCATTGGACCGTATTTAAAAAAAAGATTCTTGAAACAGAAAATACAGTGAAAGGGTAACGTTACGATCCAGGAGACAACTCCCATTACGGGAAACGGGTGTTTCGAAACTGACATCTGTACCAGGGTGTCTGTTTCGCATGTTTTAATCAACAGTTCAACTGAAAATGTACACATCTAGTTGTTTTCTGATTCTCTGATAAATATCCTTCAAATTGATACCACGATCACTTACCGTTGACAATGGATTAGGGAAATAATCGTTTATTTCTCACTGATCTACACACCCGCAGGCAGAATTTTGTGCCATTCAAAATAGCGGATTAAAGACGCGTGAAACTAATAAAGGTGGTCGAAACATCTGCAAACTGTAAAAAACGCAAAACAATTGATAGAAACTTGGCCAGTTGGTCTGTGATTAGTGGAAGTGGAATTCGGTAACAGCCCGGCGTCATGTGAAGAACTCGTATCTAATCGATACCAACTATCATTTTAATGTGTCGTTCGGTTGTAATTCGGTGAAAAGTGTAATTCGGTTGTAATTCGGTGAAAAGTGTAATTCGGTTGTAATTCGGTGAAAAGTGGAATTCGGTGTTTCCATGGACCGCGAAACATTAGCTCAAATAGGCAATGAATTATATAATATAAAGTATTATGATAATGACAAGAATTGGCAAGACCAATGGACATACTACAAATGCATTAATTCTTTGAACTTGAAGCCAAATCTGGTTCACTTCGTCTTCAACGTATCAATCAGTTTCACATACTTACTGAATTGCAATCCACATGTAGTCGTTCTACCATGTATATTTGAAAGAATATTTATAGTTCACTAATGAAAATTAATAAATGTGCCGTGAACACAGCTTCGTTTCAATTCTAAACATTAAAGTGACGATACGTATTTTTTCTAAACAACCATTAACTCCATTATCGTGTTTTGATTTAGGTTACATTCAACTAAAACTTTGTGTATCCCTCAGTGGTCAATTGTAGATAGAAGCGCTTATATTATTTCTTAAGAGTTCCCGATCTCTTGTGGTAAAAAAAAGCAATTTCGCAACCGCAATCGCACTCGTGCTTTTTGTTTTTTCTCTGTGTGATATGTGTGTCTGCAAAATATTTGTGCTTTTCGTTGGGGACTAAGATGAAAGATGAACGTTTGGGCTGCGATTGTTGAAGTACTGTGCTTTTGTGGAAATCTGACTGCTGAAACCCTGTTCTCCGAGGGTGCCTGCATTTGGGAGAATGGATTTTTGTGAATGAATGTCACCCTTTATGTACCAGTCCCCTTATGTACCACCCCTTTATGTACCACTAGCTGACCCTTTATGTACCATATATAAAATATATAGAGATAAATAATAATAATAATATATGGTTTAATATGAATGTGTGTTAATAATGAAATGTATTTTGTGACATATTTTTTTATTTGCTACATTTTTTTATTCAAATTTAAATTTTTGGTTCTTAACATTACATTATGAATTGCAATAACAAAATTGAATATAACTCAAATTTGACTCAATCAAATCAACACTTGTGTTTGCACAGGTAATTAATGCCCATTCATACTGCTATGAATGAATGGACACACCTACATAATATTTAGGTGGTACATAAAGTCTCAAAGTGGTACATAAAGGGACTGGTACATAGAGGGACTGGTACATAAGGGGTCACAACCGATTTTTGTTTAGAAATTGCATGATGTGTCTTTTTATTCCAATTTTCGAGGTTTAACATATTCATATTTAAATTGATACTTGGTTTGCACAATCTGAAACGAAGATAAGGAAAGAAAAAAACTTGAAAGTTGGCCGTTCCATACTAGGCTGTGGGAAATCGATTAATTTTGTCCCTGGGTGTCTATCTATCTATCTTCCATTAAGGTCGAACCCCTTCTGAGGACACAGACCTGTCACGCGTCAACCGACAAGAGTGTTAGTAAGTCTGAAATAAAAGGATATAAAAGAGAGAATAAGAGTGTGTTAGTTATTAAAAACAGGTTAAAAACAGAGCAGGTATTCTATGGGGAGGTATGTTCCACCCGGCTAACAGCCAGGCTGAACTCAGGTCCAGGGAGGTTAACAATGTCAGGAGGTAGAGCATTCCAGTGGATGATTGTTCTGGGAAAGAAAGAAAACTTATGATAATCGGTTGTGGTTTGGATGTTCTGGAATGCTTTTGTATGGGAGGTTCTTGATGGTCTAGGGATTGGTTTGAGGTAGTCAGGTATAGGAATGGCTACCTGGTTATGCAGGATGTTGTGAAACATAACCAGGCGCTGGTCAATACGGCGGAGGTCAAGGCGTCGCCAGTTTAATGAAGTTAGCATGTCTGTGACACTGGACAGCCTACTGAAATCATGTTTGGCCCAGCGGGCAGCCCTACGCTGAACTGACTCAAGCTGTTCAATGCGAGTTGCTGCATGCGGGGACCACACGGAGGAGCTGTACTCCAGCTGGGGTCTGACCAGTGTCTTGTATGCGGTGGATTTGAGTTCTGGTGATACACTTTGAGGTTGCGTCTGAGAAAGCCTAGTGTTTGATTTGTTTTTTGTGTGATGTTGTCGATGTGTGTGTTGAAGGAAAGGTCGTGAGATATAGTGACGCCGAGATATTAAGCAGAGGGGACAGATTCTAGAATGGTGTTGTCTTAGAGATATTGTGTTGGTATGACTGTTTTGCGTTTTGTGATTTGTATGACTTGACATTTTGATGGATTAAATTGCATGTGCCACTTTTTTCCCATTGTTCGAGTTGTTGTAGGTCTTGTTGGAGTAGGCTAGAGTGAGAAGCAACGGTGAGGGAGAGATAGATGGCAGTATCATCAGCAAAGAGTCTGACTTAAGAGGAGCGGACATATTCAGGAAGGTCATTTGTATGGATGAGGAATAAGAGAGGTCCCAGGACCGAGCCCTGGGGTACACCGGAACAGACGAGGATGATACTGGAGGTGTAGCCACTGACAACTACAGATTGTGCCCTATTGTCGAGGAAATGTTTTATCCACTTAAGAGTATGGCCTCTGATTCCATAGTAGTGCAGCTTATAAAGTAGTTTTTCATGATTGACCATATCGAAAGCCTTTGAGAAGTCAAGTAGTATGAGGTAAACTTCTTAGGTTTACAGCCTGAAGAATATCATCAATGAGCATTAGGAGTTGGGATTGACATGACCTCTTTTCTCGAAACCCGTGCTTCAGTTCATAGAACAGATTAGATTTTGTGAAGTGCTTAGTGATGCTTGATGAGACTATGTGTTCCAGGGTTTTACACAGGATACAGGTAAGAGAGATAGGGCGGTAGTTGGCTGGGTCTGCCCTGGAGCCTTTTTTGTAGACTGGGGCCACATTTGCCATTTTCCATAATTCAGGGAGGGAGCCATGCTGCAGTGACTTTTTGAGTAGCTCTAACAGGATTGTGGCAAGTTCTTTACTGAGCGTTTTAAGAACTATTGGTCGAATTTTGTCAGGCATGCAGCTTTGTGAGGATTGAGATTTTTCAGGAGTTTTTCGATACCATTAGTGGAGAGTTCAATGTCAGGCATGGGGTTATGGGGACTAAACGTTTCATATGGAGTCTCTCTTCCTGTATCTGCATTGTCCTGTACCTTCATTTCGGCCAGGGATTTGAGCGAGATAGGAGATTTAGAAGTGAATACAGGCTGAAATTGTTCATTTAGTGCTGTGGCTTTGTCTTGGTCAGATGTGTGCAGTTTATTGTTTTTCTTGAGTGAGTCGATGCCAGTTGAGTCTTGCTTTGCATGTTTGAGTAATGAGTATAGTTTTTTGGTGTTTGGTCTGTTATTGCTGTGCTCATGTTCTGGTGTACTGTTGATGTTGAGAATGTCTGCAAGGTAGTTTTGGTAAGCTTGTCTTGTTTCTTTTTTTTGCATTGGTGTTTGAGAGCAATGTAGTGTTCTTTGTGTTTGTCAGTTTTGTGTTGCATGTATTTATTGTATGATTTATCCCGTTTCCTATAAAGACGTTTGAGGGTGACCTGTATCCATGGGAGCTTGTTTTTGGAGGATGACTGTTTTGACGGGATAAAAGTGTAAACCCCTTCTTCTATGGAACTGGAAATAGAATGCCAATGTTCTTCTACAGAATTTGTCTTATAATTGTTTGACCTGGTAAGAGATTAATGCGGTTCATTTATGTGAGCCTTAAAGTCCTCCCAGTTTGCTTTTTTAAAGAGATGTATTTTTCTAGTTTAAGGTTTCATACGGGCAGATGTATTTGTATTGACCAGGACTGCATCATGGTCGCTTATACCAGGGATAACATTAGCTATGTTGACAATGGAGGGATTATTGGTGAAAAATAGGTCAATGATATGGTTTTCTCTGGTAGGGTCTTGGACAATTTGGGTCATGTTGTTATCATATAAGATATCAATAAAATCGCGGTAGTATGATTGATTTTTGCAGTCATCAGTTGGGGCAATGTGAGAACAGTTTATCTTTGGCATATTAAAGTTCCCGCCAACACAGACATTTGCTTTAGATTTAGTAGCCATGGAGAGAGACTTTTTGAATTCTTCCAGGCTATGGGGGCCATATTCTTTGGGTTTGTAGTAGGAGCCAATCAGGAGTGACTTAAGAGCCTTGGATTTCTATCTTTACCCGACTTTTTCACAGTCTGTATGCAGGTGTGTGGCTTCCTGAGCTACGAGACATTTTTTGACAGCAATGAATACCCCACTCCCTGCTTGTTTCTGCCGATCTCTCCTAAAAAGGGGTGTAACCAAGGTCAGGATTGAAAATCTCATTGTTGTAGTGCTTAGGTTTTAACCATGACTCTGTGCCTATGATGATGTCGGGCTTTGTTGAGTTGACCGTATTTTCATATTCAGATTTCTTATCAACGATGGATCGGCAGTTTACAATAAGGACTTAAAGTGAGCGTTTAATTATTTTTTTTTGTGTTTTGCTTGGGTTGGTGTGGTGCTTGTTTGATTGTTTGTGGTGTTGATGTTATTGGATAAGTGTTATGTCCATCTGGTGGTGTTGAATGCATAGGACTATTGATATCTGAGATGTTGTTAAGATTGTTATATTTGTTTGGTGTTTCAAAGGTTTCGAGGCTTGCAGGATGTGGTGAAGTGACGTTCATGTTTTCACATTGGAGACACTTCCAAACCCCAATGCGAGAGTCATTTCCGAGTCTATCATACATGCTATTAGACAAATTTTGGCAATCCGCATGATACCAAGCATACCAGGGGTCTGAGGTGTGTTCCGGCATATAATTATTGAAAATAGATGTATGTATTCCTATGAAAATATAATGTAATGAAATTAATTTATCAAAAAATTATAAAGAATTAAACATAAGTTTGTGCTTTTCGAAATGATTTTATGATGATACTTTTTGATAGAGTTCTTCTTTAATAATATCCCTTAAGCACTGCATATAGCGCATTCCGATTATGTTTTACCGGAAGTTGTTGCTGTTTAAGCAACTATGTGGTGGATTATCAAAAAAATCCATTTTTTTTCTCACGAATATTGTAAAAATTAAAATACGTGAGAAACGGTGTGACTTTCGAGGCCTTAGGTTCATGATATATAATTCAACTCATCATATAGCCTTAGGATATAGAATTAAAGATTCGTCTTGTTATAAACTTTACACCAGTTTACACTTGTAAGTTTCGAGCAAAACATGCAGTAAAATGACAAGCATTGAATGCGACAGACACTCTTCCTTTCCGATTTCAGCATTTATTAATTTTATTTTTCATTTTAAGAAATAGAGGGGTAGCACGCTACCGAATTAGCCACAGAAAGATACACCATGGCTATCTAATAGAAAAAAGTGCTTTAAAGTAGGAAGTAACAATTATTCATTTCAACATATTGAGTCTCCTTTATCAATATACCACAAATGTATATTATTAGTCCACTTCTTTATTCTGATATATAATAACGCTGATATGTAGTAACTATATCCCATATTTTCTCCAAGTATAGGAAAAACTGATTATTGTGCGAATGATGAAACGATACATCTAAATGTAACTTACTTCAAAATTGAATTTTTTCAATGTAAATTCAATACAAAATAATTTTATAACTCAGAAGCGCATTAGACGATTAAAAAAATGATACGGTCAAAACTATTATAGTTCGAGAGCAGACAAGGTTTATTTAGCCATTTTGTTATAATTCAAGGGCCATAATTCTTTTGTTCATCGTGCGAATAATCTGGTTTTCGAATTTTGCCGAGGTATTATGGCAACATACATTATCAGCAAGTTTCATGATGATCCGATTAAAACTATTTGAGTTATTGAGCGGACATAGTTCTCATCGATCGGCCTTCCCGCCCGCTCGCTCTCCCAGCGCTCAAATAATACGCCTCGTACACGGTAGAATCAATATTAGTGTGTTGTAGCCTTTATCTTTTTTCCGGACGCTTGGTTCTGGAATGTCAGTATTGTCGGTGAATTTATAATTTTATCACTGAAAATATCATTCACTGTTCAATCCATAAATGAAAATTGCTTAAAATTGTATTCGGTATGTATTTCGTCATATAAATATACTAGAAAGCCACTTTGACATTGCGGAAATAGTAATTATTCAGTGAATCAGATGGTATCGGGTCCATTCGCCCTAGTTACACATTCGCCCTGGGTCCGTTCGCCCTATATTATCATTTGCATATTGGGGTGTAAACAGTTGATTTTTCACACATGTAAGCAATTTTGTACCTAAGTTTTCATTAATTAATATAATAAGCAATTAGTGAAAATTACTGGCCTTTGTTACAAACACGCTTACAAGTTCAAAGAGCGCCATCTTGATTTTTCACACATGTAAGCAAGTTTGTACCTTAAGTTTTCATTAATAAATATAATAAGCAATTAGTGAACATTACTGGCCTTTGTTACAGACACGCATACAAGTTAAAGAACGCCGTATTTTATATTTCGGTAACACTTTTTTGTTTGATATTTTCCCTGCTTTGATAATAAAATTTATGGCTAACGGACCCAGGGCAAAAAGGATTTAGGGCGAAGGGGAATAAGGGCGAACTGAAATTAGGGCGAACGGACCTGGATTCGAATCAGATTGGTCCCACTTTCCTCAAGACCACATTGGGAAGTTTAGCTAAAGAAACTTCAGCGAACAGTTTATATAGTCTTGACAGACCTGTACGCTGAAGCGAACCCCGTATCGAAAGTCAACCAGAGTCGTAACATATTTATGTCACGCTATAAATCAAAGACAGTTCATTTTCTTGGATACATTTCTACATATATTGGTGAATAAACATAAATTACTTCATCGGGGCATATTTTAAGGTTCAAATATTTCAAATGCATCTTACAATAGATGAAAATAACTCGCATCAGCATGAAATTCACAATTTTTACGGCCATGTCCATGTTCTCTGTCCGGGGTGAAGGGGAATTCCGTCTCTGATTGGTTAAAATTACACTAAAATGTTTATTGACCAATGAGAAAATCGATAGTATTCACCTCTTTGATGAATGAAAAAGAAAATGAAAATGGCCGAATTTTGTACATTTTGTCGGAGTCCTCAACAAACTTCGCGTTTTCCTATCGTTTGTTGAGTGTAATGCACGAATTGTTCGCGGGTAATTGTTTAATTTTGTGTACTTTATTGATTCATATAGTAGTTTGAGGTTGTTGCGTAGCGAGTGCCGAAATTTGTTCTTTACGGTGGAGCGATTTCACAGTTCGGTTCGGTATCAACCTGTGTCCTAGTTAGGTATTTGTGGCAATTCGACGTTTGCATTTTCATTTTGTGGGGCTCGATTGTGATACAACGTTTATTGTCAATTAAAGAAATGTCCCCCGCATCGAATGAGACCGAGTTGGTGCTTTTTGGTGTATTATTGACAGAGCTACGGGGCGTTGTAGTTGATCGGGTCAAAAATTGGTCAGCTAGTTGAGTCCCTTGTCTATATATATTATATATATTTTTTTTTTTTTTTTTGTTTGCGCAACTTCCCCCTGTGCTCAAGACAGGTGTCCGAAGGCCTAACTTAGGAACTAAGTCTAAGGCGTTTCGTGCCACTACCGTTTCGTGTCACTGATATTTCTGTTGACAAGGCGAAGTCGTTTCCTCACAGTAGTCATATATAGCCGGAAAGGTGTGAATAATATCGTATAGGTGTGAAACAATTGGGAAACTTTCGCACCTTTAAGTTTGATTGTCACCTCTTGCCAGTCTTGGCAATGTAAAAACAATATTGTTGTATTTGAAGACTATTTATTCATGTCAGAATGTTAATCTTAACAACATCTAGGCTGAGTTTGAATCTGGTTCCCGTGCTTCCTCCAACTAGGTCACCAGTCTGGGCTTTTTTCCTTTATAATCAAGGGCCTTATAAAGGCCCCTTCCCCCAAGAGAAAGGCCTCGTCCCCTTAGAGAATTTATTTAAAATGATGCAATTTTCCCCAAATGTCAAGCTTACATTTGGAAATGTCTTACCCATTTTCAGTTTTGTTGATTATTTTCCCCCAAAATGGAAGGCCAAAACCTTTCCCCAAATATAGAAAAAAGCCCTGCCAGTTCAAATCTTATAAAACAAATGTTACCATTCTAGAAGCCACATTTATGACCCAATCTTGATGAAATTTTTTCAGAGTGTTTATTTTTCCAATATCTTGGCAAAGCTAAAATCTCGATCACTTGTGTCCATTAACTAGGTCAGTCAGTCAAATTTTACAATGAACTTTCATATGATCTCATGAAAACCTTATTACTGCTCTAAAAGCAAAATTTATGACTTAATATTGATGAAACATGGTGAGATAATAATTATAGTTTGAATCTGGGTATGTGCATTAAAAAAACTAGGTCCCCAGGACCATAGTACAAATCTTAAAAAAAACCCCTTTGACCACACTACAAGCCACATTCATTTTGGTCAAAATGTTATGTTGACAATATCAAGGACAAGTTGAATCTTAGAAAAACCTTGTTACCATTTTATAGGCCACATTTATGACTCAGTGTTGATGACTTTTGGTCAGAGTGGTTATCATGACAATATCTAGGCTAAGTTTGAATCTGGGTCATGTGGGTCCATAATCTTGGTCACCAGGTCAACTGTTGAGAAGAATTAAACCATCACAACTCTAGAAGCCACATTTATGAATCTTGATAAAACATGGTCAGAATGTTAATCTTGACAATGTCTAGGCTTTGTTAGCATATGGGTCAAATGTGGTGAAAGACTAGGTCACCAGGTCAAGTCTTTGATTTTGGTGTACCTTGAACTCATGTGAGTGCTTTAAGGCCACCATGTCCTTCTTGTCAGATAAATTAAACTTCTTTGACATCCTTACCAAAGTCAGCCTCAGGTATTTCAATTGAAGCAGAATAATAAATGCTTTTAAGCATTTTGAAAAGTTCTCACTTTTGACACATTCAATTTATCTGCCTTGCATCATTTTGATTCAAATATTACCAGGAAGAAAACGCTTTTATAAATTTATGTCATAAAAAAAGATGTTTTTTTGCTTAGTATTTCTCTCAAATGTATGCTAAGGAACATTTGCAGAACATTTTACAAATATGCAGACAGAAAACAACCCAGGATTAAAGTATCTTGACCACTGTAAATTTCATTTGACCCTTGCAAATTTTAGTCATGGGGTCATTTCAACCCTTGTTTTCAAAATCCATTGAAATCCCTGATTGTGAAACTTAATTTATTCTGTTGTACATGTCTTGTAGAATTTTCAAGACACTTTTTATACATTTACCATTTACTAGAATATTGTCTTCACATTTTAGATACAGTGCTCCAATGTCCAAAATGCCAGAAACAAAGCCAATAGTAAAAGACTGTCTTCCCAAGCAAGGACTCACCTATCACGAAGACATGCCCACAGTTGTTCTCTGCAAACCCAAGCTCCTGCCTTTGAAATCTGTGTCTCTGGAAAAGATGGAGAAAATGCAGCGTGAGGCCCAAGCCCTGGTGAAGCAACAAGAACTGGACTCAGTGGAGGAAGAAAATTTTGGAATTTATTAGACACTTCGAGTGCAAATAATTAACTGTATCAACAGTATTGAACAGTATTTAACTTTGCTCATACATTTTCATAGACTTTTCATTTGACATTGCAACACTTTTCATTTTGTGTAGTAGCAGTAATTGAATTGCAAAGATTTGTCTGCATTGACATTTCAATTTGGCATTTCAATAGTTTTTCCTTTAGAAGCATATACATTTGTTTGTGTCAGTACTTGACAGTCTTCATATATTTCAGTTGTTCTCGACTAATAACTGAGAAGAATCTTTGTGTAAAACAAGGAGTTGTTGCTTCACACTGGACCAAGGCTTTCTGTTATTTAACATTTTGGTTAAACATTTAAACCACTGTTGTAATATCAATTGCCAATTGTGTTTACAGTATTTTAGATACATAATCTCATGAACAATGGGGTCAGTGGAAAAACCGTGGCAGTTTAATTTCCCTCCATTCTTCACCATCCAGCCAAACATTGACACCAGGAAGAAACAGCTTGAAGCTTGGTGTCAGTACGTCCTGGAACATCAGAAAAACAAGAACAGTCACTCACTCGATGTAAATGAAGCACTTTCTGCAATCTTCACCAACAAGGATATCAACAGAAAGCTGCCCATGGACGGTGTACAGATGGTCCTGGAAGAACTTCGGAAGAAAGGTCATCTGGAATGGAAAGACCCGAAGCTCCAAAAGGAATGCCTGATCATGTGGCGAACACCCGAAGAATGGGGCAAACTGATATACAAGTACATATCGTCAAAAAGCATGATAAACACGGTGTGCACGTTGTTTGAGCTGGCGAATGGTGACGAGACGGAAGGGGAGGCGTTTCACGGGTTGGAAGACTGGTTGTTACGTCGGGCACTGCAGACGCTGGAAAAGGATGGCAAGGCCGAGCTCATGGCATTTGATGGCAACGAGGGGGTCAAGTTCTTTTGACCTTGGCCTTTGTAGTGCGTTGAATTGTACAAGTGACTGAATGTGTTTGATTTGGTGGTACAAAAGTTTAAGCTAATGTGTATGTACAGGTTCCTGTGCATTCTTCTAATTCAATTGTAAATGATAGTGTTATTGAACAGTTTCAGTAATTGTAAATATCTACCCAAATTTGAAGGCAAAATTGAAGAATAACAATCATTGCTGTTTATATTTACATGTATACCAATTCTTTGTTTGATCAGGGCACTAACAAAATCTGTTTTTTACTGTCCCTGTGCACTTTATTATTGACTGTTTATAATTTTTCATAAGGCCAAGTGAGGAAATTAAAAAAAAATCATCTATATACATGTACAAAATGAAATCTTATTCCAACGATGTGCTCATTGACTTTGTTTTTGATTATTTATTTTTTAAAGTAATTATTCAATACCATGTACAACACCCTTTATAATAACAAAAACTTTATATGCTGAATTTCATTTTTGCATGATAAGATAAAAAATGATGGTTATATGTTAATTATGTATTAGTCACTTTGATATTAAAAATTAATTTTTTTAGTTATTTCTTGATGTTTATTAGTTGTTGGAATCAGTGTTCAAAGTATTCATTGATCAATAAGAGACAACAGTGACAGATTTATAAAAAATGTCACAACAGCTTCAAACTCATTAAAACATTAAAAGCAACATAAGAAGTTAAAGTAGTCAAATCTCAAATGAAAAGTTAAAATGTTCACAAGATTGTATAATATTGGGATTGTTTATAAATACATGTACATAAGCTATTATTTGTGACTCTCCATTTGATTGATCTACATATCGGTAAAACCAATAAAACTCTTTACAATTAACAATTAACAGCCGTAAAGTATACAAAATAATTTGGTAATTTGAATGCCAATTACGTCCTACTTCATTGGTTTCATGATGTAAATGTAACATGTAAATGAATATAACAGCTGACATCAAATACTGATAATACTCTTCAAAACAGAATAAGTTTCATTGTGTTAAAAACTTCACCGGTAATTTAAAGCTGACTTGCATACTGTTCAAATGCTTTACTGCAATTTTTATATTGTTTTGTTTACCCTCCACTCATAAAAATGGTTTGTACCGGTATATTGTTTCACAATGATTTGTTTGTTGGTTTTGTTGGTTTTTATAATCTCAATGCAACAGTTTTTAGGTTACATTAGCACAACTTGCTCATTGAACCTTTGTGGTCGCATATTGACCATAATGCTCTCAACAGTTGCCTTATGAATACTTAATTTGCAGAATGTTTATGCCCAATCTGCATGAAACTTGGTCACAACCTTTTTCTTACTGATATCTTGGCCGAGTTCAAATCTAGGTCACTAAGTTAAAATAAAGAAAAAGCTTTGAAACACTCTGAGTCAACATTACTTTCCCAATCTTCATAAAACTTATTAAAAATTTGTGTCCCAATCATATCTCGGCTGAGTTTGAAACTATTTATTTCTTGTCAAAAGGTGGGTAACTAGGTCAAATTAAAGAACAAGCTCGTGAACACTCAAGGGGCTACATTTATTGCCCAATCTTCATGAAACGTGGTCAGAACATTTGTTCCATTGATATACTTTTGAAAAACATGCCACCAAGGGGCGGGGCGCAGTTTTCCGTATATGGCTATATTGCAACCTTGTGAAATCTTCAGAAGTCACATTTTTGTCTTATCTTCATGAAACTTGCTCAGAATATTTGTATTAATACCTCAGCCGAGTTTTAAAATGATTCTCTAAACATCACTTATAAACACCCTTAAAAGCTTTACATGACAGTTCATTTCTGTAGGGTCTCAGGTGATTCACATCGTTATGATTTTGCTTTTATTTGAAAGGTTATTTCATTAAATCAGTTCCATTTGCTGCAACGATACTTTAGTTCATTGATTCCTTATTACCACCTTCACACCGGAATGACGTCCTTACTCTGGGCAAAGCCGATAAGAACGCCAATGGTGATTAATTTTCCCACTTGCGGAAAGCTCAATAAAGGAGTCACAATGGTCGAGTGTATGTGTGTGCATATTGTGATGTAATTGCACATTGTTCTTAGGGGACACACAGTAACAAAACAACGTTTATATGTTCATCGCGATTTATTTCTGTTGAATATTTTCTAATACAACGCTTGCTTATGTTCGTGAAATACAATCTAACCGCGTGGGGGCTAAATGGTCCCGCTGCAGAACACAGATCGACCTCTCTAGTCACTGGCTAAAGGTGGACTCTACTTTGACCCTGATCCACTAAACCCCACCCTTCGAATAGCTCTTATTGATTGGATGGATCGCCCATGCATTGACCACATGTCCCAGCAAAAAATGCAAGTTATTTAGGTTTGACCAATATGTTCGTGATGACCACAACAGATGTTCCGGATAATTGGACTACATTGGGGAAATGAAACCGTACTTCTATAATCAATTATTCAAACTTCATTGCCTATCCTATCCGAACTTACATCTCTGTTATGTACCTTGGGGAAATGCTTAAGGTAATAAAGAATTATATTTATGAAATTATGGTTGGACCTGCAGCTATGTTACAATATGTGTGCGTGCGTCTGAGCTTGTCCAGACTGTTGCTTTGTCCATTTATCATGCAACACTAAAATAACTTACCACACATGTTTGCCTTTATAAAACCTTCTGCATGTCACACCTGCCTACTTACCTCGAAGGTGATGTTCGCACTTTGAGCTAAAAGGGGAAAATAGGACATCACTGGCTTGTCCAAACTGTGAAATTGTAAGGTCAACAGTAACTTTGTTTGACATTGTCTAGCTACCCAGTGACATTTTCCTTACTCTATAAAGATGTTTTTGGTAAAGGCAATTTTTTATGCTCACGGTAGGGTGGCATATAGCAGTTGAACTATCCGTCAGTGCGTCCGTCTGTCTGTCCGTCCTTCCGAAAACTTTAACATTGGTCATTACTTTTGCAATATTGAAGATAGTAACTTGATATTTGGCATGCATGTGTATCTCATGGAGCTGCACATTTTGAGTGGTGAAAGGTCAGGGTCATCCTTGAAGGTAAAAAAAATGTGTTTCTGACAAACACATCTCTTGTTTCTTCTGGATTAATATATTTTTTGTAATTGACCGATGAGGTTATAAATTAATTGTATCCACTGGGCACATGCTTATTAATGGTTATAATAAAATGGACATGTGTGTCATATACAATCCTATAAAATGTACAACAAGTTTTGCCTACCTACCTTCCTATTACCAGCAACCCTGGGTATGCAAATTTTAACAAACAATTTTTTTAAAAGCTTGGCCTCATTCATTAGGAAATATTAAAATAACTTGCCACAAATGTTCACGTTGTGTCAAGAGTAATACCCTCTATCTAGCTCAACAGTCAAGGTCACAGTTAGTGTTGAAAGGTTAAATTTGGCCATTAAACAGCTTGTTTTACTGCAACTTGATCATTCAATTATAAAATACTTTACCACAAATTCACCACAATTGTGTACCATGTGGAGATGGTGTGTCACTGTAAAGCTGTCTCCTTAGCTGAAAGGCAAATGTCACAATTCGTCTACTGAATGTTTCACCACAATTGTGTACCATGTGGAGATGGTGTGTCACTGTAAAGCTGTCTACTTAGCTGAAAGGCAAATGTCACAATTCGTCTTCTGAATGTAAGTCATGTAACTGACATTTTTATACATTTTCACTTTTTTTCCATGTTTGTGTTTATTAAGGTGACATACGACATTAATCAATAAATAATTTAGAAGGAGCAGTTACCATAATTTTAACATTGAAATATTTTGAATGCAAAACAACGTTAGTGCTCTTACTGTATTTTGGAAAATATGAACTCCTGAACAATGTACAAAATGTCAGTAACCCTAGTTATACAATTCAATAGATGAATAAGAGATCAATGGTAAGGTTCACACTGTAATTTCATCATCCCTCATGCAATTATAAAATTACGTATCAAATATGACTGTTCACCATGTACCGATATATACGTGTAATACCCATGTCCCAAGGTCAAGGTCACATTTAAAGGTNACAAAAGTTTAAGCTAATGTGTATGTACAGGTTCCTGTGCATTCTTCTAATTCAATTGTAAATGATAGTGTTATTGAACAGTTTCAGTAATTGTAAATATCTACCCAAATTTGAAGGCAAAATTGAAGAATAACAATCATTGCTGTTTATATTTACATGTATACCAATTCTTTGTTTGATCAGGGCACTAACAAAATCTGTTTTTTACTGTCCCTGTGCACTTTATTATTGACTGTTTATAATTTTTCATAAGGCCAAGTGAGGAAATTAAAAAAAAATCATCTATATACATGTACAAAATGAAATCTTATTCCAACGATGTGCTCATTGACTTTGTTTTTGATTATTTATTTTTTAAAGTAATTATTCAATACCATGTACAACACCCTTTATAATAACAAAAACTTTACATGCTGAATTTCATTTTTGCATGATAAGATAAAAAATGATGGTTATATGTTAATTATGTATTAGTCACTTTGATATTAAAAATTAATTTTTTTAGTTATTTCTTGATGTTTATTAGTTGTTGGAATCAGTGTTCAAAGTATTCATTGATCAATAAGAGACAACAGTGACAGATTTATAAAAAATGTCACAACAGCTTCAAACTCATTAAAACATTAAAAGCAACATAAGAAGTTAAAGTAGTCAAATCTCAAATGAAAAGTTAAAATGTTCACAAGATTGTATAATATTGGGATTGTTTATAAATACATGTACATAAGCTATTATTTGTGACTCTCCATTTGATTGATCTACATATCGGTAAAACCAATAAAACTCTTTACAATTAACAATTAACAGCCGTAAAGTATACAAAATAATTTGGTAATTTGAATGCCAATTACGTCCTACTTCATTGGTTTCATGATGTAAATGTAACATGTAAATGAATATAACAGCTGACATCAAATACTGATAATACTCTTCAAAACAGAATAAGTTTCATTGTGTTAAAAACTTCACCGGTAATTTAAAGCTGACTTGCATACTGTTCAAATGCTTTACTGCAATTTTTATATTGTTTTGTTTACCCTCCACTCATAAAAATGGTTTGTACCGGTATATTGTTTCACAATGATTTGTTTGTTGGTTTTGTTGGTTTTTATAATCTCAATGCAACAGTTTTTAGGTTACATTAGCACAACTTGCTCATTGAACCTTTGTGGTCGCATATTGACCATAATGCTCTCAACAGTTGCCTTATGAATACTTAATTTGCAGAATGTTTATGCCCAATCTGCATGAAACTTGGTCACAACCTTTTTCTTACTGATATCTTGGCCGAGTTCAAATCTAGGTCACTAAGTTAAAATAAAGAAAAAGCTTTGAAACACTCTGAGTCAACATTACTTTCCCAATCTTCATAAAACTTATTAAAAATTTGTGTCCCAATCATATCTCGGCTGAGTTTGAAACTATTTATTTCTTGTCAAAAGGTGGGTAACTAGGTCAAATTAAAGAACAAGCTCGTGAACACTCAAGGGGCTACATTTATTGCCCAATCTTCATGAAACGTGGTCAGAACATTTGTTCCATTGATATACTTTTGAAAAACATGCCACCAAGGGGCGGGGCGCAGTTTTCCGTATATGGCTATATTGCAACCTTGTGAAATCTTCAGAAGTCACATTTTTGTCTTATCTTCATGAAACTTGCTCAGAATATTTGTATTAATACCTCAGCCGAGTTTTAAAATGATTCTCTAAACATCACTTATAAACACCCTTAAAAGCTTTACATGACAGTTCATTTCCGTAGGGTCTCAGGTGATTCACATCGTTATGATTTTGCTTTTATTTGAAAGGTTATTTCATTAAATCAGTTCCATTTGCTGCAACGATACTTTAGTTCATTGATTCCTTATTACCACCTTCACACCGGAATGACGTCCTTACTCTGGGCAAAGCCGATAAGAACGCCAATGGTGATTAATTTTCCCACTTGCGGAAAGCTCAATAAAGGAGTCACAATGGTCGAGTGTATGTGTGTGCATATTGTGATGTAATTGCACATTGTTCTTAGGGGACACACAGTAACAAAACAACGTTTATATGTTCATCGCGATTTATTTCTGTTGAATATTTTCTAATACAACGCTTGCTTATGTTCGTGAAATACAATCTAACCGCGTGGGGGCTAAATGGTCCCGCTGCAGAACACAGATCGACCTCTCTAGTCACTGGCTAAAGGTGGACTCTACTTTGACCCTGATCCACTAAACCCCACCCTTCGAATAGCTCTTATTGATTGGATGGATCGCCCATGCATTGACCACATGTCCCAGCAAAAAATGCAAGTTATTTAGGTTTGACCAATATGTTCGTGATGACCACAACAGATGTTCCGGATAATTGGACTACATTGGGGAAATGAAACCGTACTTCTATAATCAATTATTCAAACTTCATTGCCTATCCTATCCGAACTTACATCTCTGTTATGTACCTTGGGGAAATGCTTAAGGTAATAAAGAATTATATTTATGAAATTATGGTTGGACCTGCAGCTATGTTACAATATGTGTGTGTGCGTCCGAGCTTGTCCGGACTGTTGCTTTGTCCATTTATCATGCAACACTAAAATAACTTACCACACATGTTTGCCTTTATAAAACCTTCTGCAAGTCCCACCTGCCTACTTACCTCGAAGGTGATGTTCGCACTTTGAGCTAAAAGGGGAAAATAGGACATCACTGGCTTGTCCAAACTGTGAAATTGTAAGGTCAACAGTAAAAATAACTTTGTTTGACATTGTCTTGCTACCCAGTGACATTTTCCTTACTCTATAAAGATGTTTTTGGTAAAGGCAATTTTTTATGCCATCGGTAGGGTGGCATATAGCAGTTGAACTATCCGTCAGTGCGTCCGTCTGTCTGTCCGTCCTTCCGAAAACTTAAACATTGGTCATTACTTTTGCAATATTGAAGATAGTAACTTGATATTTGGCATGCATGTGTATCTCATGGAGCTGCACATTTTGAGTGGTGAAAGGTCAAGGTCATCCTTGAAGGTAAAAACAAAAATGTGTTTCTGACAAACACATCTCTTGTTTCTTCTGGATTAATTTATTTTTTGTAATTGACCGATGAGGTTATAAATTAATTGTATCCACTGGTCACATGCTTATAAATGGTTCTAATAAAATGGACATGTGTGTCATATACAATCCTATAAAATGTACAACAATTTTTGCCTACCTACCTACCTATTACCAGCAACCCTGGGTATGCAAATTTTAACATTTTTTTTTAAAAAGCTTGGCCTCATTCATTAGGAAATATTAAAATAACTTGCCACAAATGTTCACGTTGTGTCAAGAGTAATACCCTCTATCTAGCTCAACAGTCAAGGTCACAGTTAGTGCTGAAAGGTTAAATTTGGCCATTAAACAGCTTGTTTTACTGCAACTTGATCATTCAATTATAAAATACTTTACCGCAAATTCACCACAATTGTGTACCATGTGGAGATGGTGTGTCACTGTAAAGCTGTCTCCTTAGCTGAAAGGCAAATGTCACAATTCGTCTACTGAATGTAAGTCATGTAACTGACATTTTTATACATTTTCACTTTTTTTGTTTATTAAGGTGACATACAACATTAAACAATAAATCATTTAGAAGGAGCAGTTACCATAATTTTAACATTGAAATATTTGAATGCAAAACAACGTAAGTGCTCTTACTGTATTTTGGAAAATATGAACTCCTGAACAATTTACAAAATGTCAGTTACCCTAGTTATTAAATTCAATAGATGAATAAGAGATCAATGGTAAGGTTCACACTGTAACTTCATCATCCCTCATGCAATTATAAAATTATGTATCAAATATGACTTTGTTCACCATGTACCGATATATACCCATGTCCCAAGGTCAAGGTCACATTTAAAGGTGAAAGGTTAAATTTTGGCAGTATATAACTTGTACTTTCATTATTCATCATGCAAGTTTTAAATAACTTGTCAGAAATGTCCACCATTGAATGGCTTTTAACCTGTTATTACCTGTCTCTTAGTTCTTAGGTAAAATCTCCATTTTGGTATGAAAGATTCATCAATCTTCACCATTTGCAGAAGGCTTGTCACTCACAAGTCTTATACCCCTTTGACCAAGTTCAAAGTCACGCCAAAGGTGAATGGTTAACACGTGTATGATGCAGCTTTAAAAAAAAATACATTATTTACAATGGAACAGCTCAATGCGAAATAAACAAAATGCAACGTATCCAAAACATGTGTGCCAAATTGGTACTCAGTGGACAGAAATATAACAGTTCAAAAGATGCTTTGTATGAACTACACTGGCTACCAGTAAAGGCCAGGATAACATTCAAATTACTGACCTTCATGTATAATTGTTCTGTTGGTCACGCACCAAAATACCTTACAGAACTTTTAACATAAAAAAAAACCAGCACGTAACCTACGATCTACAGTCTTGTTTGACGGATGTTATGATACTAAAGCACAAGGAGAAAAACTTTCATGGACAGGAGTTTGGGAGCTGTTGGTCCGAAACTGTGAAATGAACTACGATCAAGCATCCGGACTTCTGTCTCAATAGACACTTTCAAAAGGAATTTGAAAACATTTCTCTTCAGAGACTTTTAATACAACCTATTTTACTTTGAATACCTGTGATTTTAAAAAAAAATCGAGACTCAGCGTTATAGATTTATTATAATTTATGATAATTTACGAGTGCAACGGTGGTCCTGAAGGGGTTTGATTTCTCCAGTCTTCAACTCACATGGTGGTAGTATAAGCAGTGTATTTTAGTCACGCTAAGCCCCTCTAGTTGTGTCTTATATTCACACTGTAATTTTAACCGTCAAGTTGTGTCTTGTTGTCAGACTTAGTCAGTCTTTTTGTGACTTGTAGTCACAATAGTTCAAGTAAGGTTAAAACCCAAAGAAAGTGTCCATTAGGGTGACAGGTGACCGGTAGCTGCGGAATCCGACAGCCAGAGTGCAGAAATATTCTTTCATGTATCCTTTCAGTTAATGAAAAACACTGTCTTTATGTTCCCAAAATTTGCTCATAATATCATTAGAATTATTGTCTTAACCCTAGTTATATCAATTTATTACATAATATTTTACTCTTACTGTGTTTTAACATTGTTTTATTGCTTAAGTTCCTTACAGCACTTTTATTTATATCACACAATGTTATATTATTAATCCTTTAACTAATCCTTCATAATAGTATCAATCACTCTTATTTTTTATCAATTTTATGTACATATATATGTTTTGTACGCCATTGAATATAATTATATAAATAGGCGTTTCATCAAATTATCAAGTTTCAAGCAATATCCTAAGCTATGTACTCATATTCTTGTAAGTTACATACACACAAAATGTCAGTGCAATCTATCCATCCAAACTAATATTTTTTTAGCATAAAATGTTTTTGTATGTGTTTTTATTTAAGTAATAATGACTTTGACCTTAAACATCTCAAATACAATGCCAAGCTTCGTATGCAAGCATGCTATATCCCAAGTTTAATTACGATCAGTGAATGCTAACTAAAGTTATCGAATGGAAATCACCTGTTTGACACTGCCCACCCGCCCGGCATAAAAAACGTTTGTAAGCACATGTCAGCCAACTTTGATAATCAACAAACTACCTCAGGAACAGCAGAAGTACTAGTATTTCTCTATAATATCATAAATAAGGCTTTACTGTTTCCACTTTTTAATGTCAAACTGTTTCTGAACTGCAAACAATTATTTAATTTCAAATGTATTATATGGACGATGGTCCTCCGTCGCCTAACTAAAAATAGCATGTAAAGGGTTAGGGTTAAAAAAAAAAAATGATTTAGGCGACTGTAGACCAACACGCCTCTGGTATAGAATAATGTGTGTGGCTTCAAATATATGTTAGTGTATTAACATGGCGGAAATAAAAAGATAAAGGTGTTACAGTATATGTAAAGTTTGCATCATTAGTTTGGTATACATAGGAATTCTTCATTGTGACAGCTGTATCCACTTTCTGTTGTTGTTTTCGGAAAATAACGAAAACAATATAAATATTATGATGTGTTCATGAAATTTATAGATATCAGACGGTGAAATCCTTTTCTGTTTGGTAATATTCAACTCTGGTCTGACCACTTAAGTAATGTCCTACTTGTTTTTAGTCTGACCACATAAGTTATAGCTTACTAGTACTCTGTTTTGGTCTCCTCTGTGAGATATTGGGCCAATGTGGCACTTCAATTGATAAATTAAACATCACAGCATTGATAACAAAGTGTATATAACATACAACACTGATTTGCATATAATGATTCTTATTTTCGGAAACCATCTATATTAAACATGGCTGAACAAATCTAGGACCAACAGTACTGAGTAGGAATATTTTCAGCTTCTGATTATGTCCCTTTAACTGTGTACAGAGCAGATCCAACATCTGTGCCAAATTGAACACGAGTTATCTTTAGAAAACCTTGTTCCTCTGCAATCTTAATGTCATGTAATATCTTTATAATCTTCATCACACATTTTACATAGATCTATGCAATGGTAAACTCACTACTTATTATATTGCTGGTTGGTTTGTTTACAATAAAAAACCCTAGTTTTAGTTCTGTCCTTTAAACTAAAGTTACTAACAAGATTATTTGCTTAAAACATTTAATAAAGCTTTCTTAGGAATTAAATTAGTTAGAGAATTGTAAAATTTAAAATAAACCATACATCATTAATTTTGATATTGCACTTCACGTGCTAAAAATCTTATACCTATGACAATTTTAATTCACCTACTTATGGTAGTCTTTAATACAAACTTAATCCATGGATTTAAACAGATTACAAGTAACCAAGAAGTCTTAATACTGTACTTGTTAGGTTTGTTTCTTTGTTTAACTGATCACCTGATCACTGGACAACCTTTAAAATCAATTTTACATTTTATTATATGGCGTGTTAATAAGAGAACATGTTTTTTTCATATTTATTGTTATTAATTCTTATTAAAAGATTAATACTGCATGTACTATTTTGCAATAACAAGCACTGATAATTGCAAATAAATTACAAATGAAATTACTCAACACTGAGATAATATTGCAGATTGCATAAATGTCTACAAGAATATCAGTGAAACTGATGGATGCTCCCCAATTATATGCTTAATGGGTTGTGTGGAAACAAATTATTGTTCGAGGGGCAATTACGCCGTGAAAATTCACTGGAGTGGAACAATATGATAATATGTGCATGACTTTTGTACACTCCGTAGGGAAACTGTTTATAAAGATTCATCACATTGTGATTATAACTCTAGGTCATCTGACACAGAAACATTAAATTCTTTTGAAGGCGTCATTAAAAGGCAATAAATTGGAGAGACACAACCTGAAAGTTAACACAATTCCACCAATTAGGGATGCTGCGTATGAAGCGTCAAAACATTTTGATCATTAGTGTCTGAGATGCATCACGTAAAGGAATTATTATTCAAAGGGCCATAACTACTTGAAAAATCCTTAAATCACAACGACCTAACATTATGATGTCCACCCTAAATGGAAAGTGCATATAAATTTTCATGTAATAATGATAATTTCTTGAGATATGCAGAAAGGAAAAATCCATAAGAAAATGAATTATTAATAATGAAAGGGCAATTATTCCTGAAAAATCATAAAACTAGAACAACCTGACAACAATTCACGTGCCCACCCTATAGGAATGCTGCATATCAAGTATATTTTAATGCTTATCATTAATGTCCGAGATATGGCACAGAAACAGACATTTTATATCAAAGGGCTATAACTCCCTAAACAAGAGCACCGTCGAGCAATTGCCAATGCTCGGCTGTGGGTGTTTTGGATTTTGTTTTTTTGACCTTGAAGGTCATCATTTACCTTGACCTTTTCACCACTCAACATGTGCAGGTCGATGAGATTTGTTTTTACCTTTGGCCTTTCACCACTCAAAATGTGCAGCTCAATGAGATTCACATGCATGCCAAATATCAAGTTGCTATCTTCAATATTGAAAAAGCTATGGCCAATGTTAAAGTTTTGGGACTACGACGACGCGGAAGACGAGAGGGCTATGACAATACCTCGGGTTTTCTTCAAAAAAAGCCAAGCTAAAAATTATTGGACTTGGAACAACCTGACAAATATGCACATGAAATTCAGATATAAGTGTCTGAGATCTCATGCAGAATCAAAAAGAGTGACAATATAATAATCAAATGGAAATAATTGCCTTCAAAATCATTGGGCCAGAATGACAAGGATGCCCAGGTCAACCCTATACGGATGCTTCATATAATTAATCAGAAACTGATGATCAGAAAATGATGAAACTTTATAATAAAGTTTCATCATTTTCTGATCATCAGTTTCTGAGACACTTTTGCAGAAACAATAAGTGTGATGGAAGGATGAAAGACAGAAGGACTGATATTGAGTATGGAAGGAACCGTTTATTGGGGAATTGGTTTCAGGCCCAAACTAACCCAACTCCATCAAAATAAGAATTAGAACGGACGGACTAAGCGGCAACTATATTCTCCCCCGTTCCAGGCACCATAAAAATACAAACTACCTGTTAAAAGGTCATAAATAATTAATAGGGGGTTAAATTAAACCACAAACGCTTTCATATTCACATTGTCATATATTTTTTCTTTTAAATTTTGGGCTGACAGCAATTTATACAATGTACAAACTATTTACACAATAAAAGTGCACAAAACAACATTCAGAATTCTGATAAAATACAATCAAGTGACCAAAACATTGTACCTCATGATTCAATAAGACATCTTCCTCCCTGAACTTGTATGAGCCTCGCATTGCGAAAAGGGGGTTTAATGCATGTGCGTAAAGTTTCATCCCAGATTAGCCTGCGCAGTCCGCACAGGCTTATCAGGGACGACACTTTCCGCTTTAAGGGTATTTTTCGTTTAAAGAAAGTCTCTTCTAAGCAAAAATCTTGTTTAGGCGGAAAATGTCGTCCCTGTTTAGCCTATGCTAATAAGCACAGGCTAATCTGGGATGACACTTCACTCACATGCATTTAACCCCCTTTTCACAGAGCAAGACTCGTATACATTCATCAGAGCTTAACAACTGCAACTAATGCAGTGATGCATTGTTTACACTTTCAGACCTGGCATTCTCCCTGTAATGAACATCTATGACCTAACCTTGTTCTCAAACAGTGATGACCCACAAAATCAATCAACAAATAATATAGCCTCCAGAAAGATACATGATTTAGATTTGTATTGCTCTAACGTACAAACAAATCTGCTGACCTGATAAAATGAAACAGTCTATTAATAACAGGTTTCTTTTGCATTGCTTATTATAAAACCAGTAACCTTTAATAATGGCCCATTTAAACCAAGTTATTACTATACATTAAGTACTTTCAACAATAAAAATACAATTAAATGTTCTCTAAAAACAATAACCATTTTCAAGAGAAACAAATCCCCAAAAACAAGCATTTGCAAGTGGCACTCAATTGTGAAACAACAATACAGAATTCTAGATCTTATTTGCAATGCTACAATTTAAAAAGCAATAAAAATACATATTATAATTTTTCTACTAAATATTTCAAAACTGTTCAATGCAATATATGTGCAATAATCCTTTAAAATAATAATCTTTTACAGAATATGATAATCAAACATTTCTTCTTTGCTTATGTTCAGGTGTCATCTTGCAGTAATTTGATTCCCAAATGTCCTAATAATCTAGTTCATACAATAGTAAGAAACACAACATTCGAACTTTAGATTTTATTAATTTAATGTCAACTTAAGCTGCTTCTGGAAAATGGCTCCCAGACAATAAGACGTGATATTTTAAGTGCATATCGACTGCTAATCTTAGCACAAACAGTTGACTTTATTTTTAATTTATAATGTATGAGAACTTATCTTTATTTCTATTTTAGTAGACAATATTATAGACTTATTTTTAAAATATCATTTGTGGTTATTTGAAATATAATATTACACATTTTCACAAAAGAGATTTTAATATAATATAGCTAAACTCCCAAAATCAATAATAGATAATTTAATTACAGAACAATGCAAACACAAAGGAAAGCTGGTGCCACAAAACAAATAAAATGCATTTGAACTGTTATCATCAATGTCCTTACATACAGTACATGCAATAGAAATAACAGAAATTAATGATACAACATTAAAATGATTAAAACAATTTGTGAAATTTATAAAAGAAATAAAATAGCAACAAAGGTGAAGCACAGATCATAACACAAAATATGACTTGGTAATTTATGACAGTAAATATTTGATATGTTAACTGAGGAATATCAACAAAAGAAAAACTCTTCTGCAAAAATATGTGCAAGTTGTTACCACCAGTAATGTCGTTGAGAATTACAAACAAATAAGACACAATACATCATTTAGCTCATATATTTTACTTGAACATAAGAAACTACATTTTTAGCAAAACAACACAATTTAGTGCAGTTTATAACTTCTTCCCCTTGATGTAATAATAACTCATAAAAAATCCATTTTTCTCTCCCCTGACAATTTATTTACAACAACCTCTTCAAGTCATCATAAAATGCATTTCAGTCGAGGCTACATAGTAACAACATTTTAACATGCCCATGTGATTTAAAACAAATATGCCATACACAATAACAAATAATTATACATTGTCAAACATCAATAAATAATGCAGACATACATTTTTTGTTAAATAATTGTTTGAACAACACATGTGAAAAAAATGTGAATGATACATACATTCAATACTTAATAGCATACTATTCCATACTCTTTGACACTTGCAAATTAAAAACCCTCATCGTTACAAATTCAAACAGTTCAACACCATTTTTGGCCAATATCAGAAGGCCCGGTCAATCACTTATCAATCACCAGTCAGTCAATCACTCATGAGTGATCACAGCTTAAGTTTGGAGATCCCTGAACCAGTTTTAACATCGACCTGAAAGTATAGAAGAAGTATTTGTTAATACCCTGTAAATGCAATAACGAAACAAGGTTACATAAGTGTTTTTTTTTTGTTTTGAGATTTTTTTCCCGGTTTTCATAGTACGTACATACATACAGAGAACCTTTTTGAATTTAGAAAATTCTCGTTAAATGTAATTCCCCCTAGATGATTGGCTTCTATTAGAAACTTCTATTAGAAACAATGTATACAATGAATACATTTTATGTTGCACTTTGGGGCGCTATATGCCATACAATACAGCTGTAGACAACACATAGTACAGACATAAGGAGATTTCATAATCGGAGAACAGTTCTCTGTTCTCTCTCATAAGGAGATTTCATAATCAAGTCTTCCAGATTTCATGTATATTCACAAAAGCAAAACTGACATTATTTTATAACAATTCACTGCAATCTGGCCTAGACAGGCAGAGTCTTAACAACTATGGTTCAATGCATGTTAATCCCCTTATAATCCATGTCTTAAGTTCATTACAAACAGGGTTTTAAAAAGCCAAGAATGAAGAATGAACTATATTTTAACTCTATATTTGATTAAACCTTTCCTGTTGGTCTGAAAGATGTATACCACATGCATACTTAATGATTCAATACATGTGTAATGCATCTGTTATATAAAATGTCTTGCATGAACCAAGGTGAAGCCAGTATTCAATATCTTGCGACACATTTCCCTCAAGCTGCAAACTCATGTCAGACCGTTAATGATAGTGCTAATGCCTATTAACTTCTACCACCATGGACATCTAACATGACTTGCGCATGACTTTAGGTACATATGTACCAATGTCCCTCTTATATTGTCCTTAGTTCTGCTTCTGCGGTTTCATTAACTTAGAATTTTGTTAATGACTAGTTTAAATGCTATGAAGTCCCTATATTTGATGTGTGTTTCTGGTTTAATGCTTGTCTTAATGCAATAATATAAAGCAACTAGAAAATAGGTACAGAGAAAATTTATTAGAAATATTCAGTACAGGTATGTTAAAGTATAACTAAATTGAAGTATTTAGGCTGTGTTGGTTTGTTGAATATATTATTTTATATAACATAACCCTTTGAGCGCTGGAACCGGATTTTGAAGGCCTTTGCAAACAGTTTGGATCCAGATGAGACGCCACAGAACGTGGCGTCTCATCAGGATCCAAACTGTTTGCTTTTCTGATAGTATTCTTTGAAAAAAAATCGAAGAAAATGCTAATTTTAGAAATTCAGCAGACGACATTTTAGCAGGCGACAAATTTCCCAG